>JABTTQ020003359.1:0-160700 GCA_016081115.2 Rehmannia glutinosa | reverse complement strand
TCCTTTAACAGGTTCCAACGATCAACCGACAGCCAACACAAAATCAACATGAATGAAGGCTGACTTGTTGCTTAAATCTAGGGATAATTACAAATACTACCACTGAGGCTTAACCTAATTAAAAAAAAACAGTTATCTTTCAGAATGGTGTTACACCCCTTGAGGTTTGTTTATATTTATCTAACAAATGACCCCCTGTTGAAATTCATAAAAAGAAACAAATGTCGATGGGTGTTAGTAATTTTGAAAGATAAATTGGGTTTTTTTTTGTAATTGGCTAAACCTCATGGGTAGTTTTTGTAATTATCCCTTAAATCTAACAATCCTACAATACACCAAGTTTTCTACACTGCATTAGAGTAACACTATTCTTATTCAAAAATTAGGCAACACACTGTACAGTAACAATGTTACAGAAACCCTGGACTTGTTTCATGTACAGTGTTATTGGAATCATTAAATCCAGCTAATCTGCCAGAGCTGAAGCTTGGTAGAACCTGTGTTTGGACATCAGCAAGTTCTCTCACTCGTGACAGAATCGGAGCAGGTATTGGAACCGAAGCTTGTTTCCGAGAACTGGGCATCTGTTCATTCACCCAAGAAAGTCAGTCAACTTTGCAGTACAATGATATTTCATGAAACCATAACAATTTTCAAAAGAAACAAGGGAACAAAAATAAGTGGAAGTTTGTTTGTCTGCAAAAACTTGGCATATGTATTTATCACCAAGGAAAAAGGTTAATTACAAAACTACCCTCAGGTTTTAGCCTAATTACAAAAGACCTAGTTATCTTTCAAAATCACAAATACCCCTTGACATTTGTTTCACTTTTTAGAAATTGCACCCTCAAGAGGGGGTATTTATTAGGTAAATTCAATCTTTAAGGTAAGTATTTGTAATTTTGAAAGAAACCGGAGTTTTTTGTAATTAGCCTAAACCTCAGGATAATTTTTGTACATAATCCAAGAAAAATATCTATCTAGATTAATAAATGAAATCCAGAAACATTTGAAAACAACTTTTCAGGATTTATCTGCATTGTTCACCATGGTAACGTTCTTGAGCAAAAAAGTATAAATAAATTACAATCAGAAATTAGCAGGATAAATTTAAAAAAAAGAAAATCAGGGCAAGTGGCAGACTTGAAAAGCAATTGAGGCCAGGCAAAATCAGCTTTCATCCCCAAAAAGTTTAAACACAATAATCATTTCATCGATATCTAATATATTAGCAAAATCTATTAAAAGTTAAACGACTAAATGGGTCCCTAACCAAGACCATAGAACAGAATAAATAGTTAATAGGACAACATAAGGCAGCCAAGGTCGTAAATTGATATCATGTTCAATAATATTATCATCGGACGATGATGGAAATAACATTTTAAAACAACTAGAAGTGGCAGGGTAGTGAAGTGGAAATTAGCCTACAGAAAAAGAACATTAGCTCACCCCATTTCCAGTTGGCAATTCGGCAAGGCTAGCTCTAAGTAGATTCCTCCATTTGTCCTGTATAATAATTGCACCTTTTCAATCTAATAGTGAAGGCAGAAAGCTCTATAGTTTAAACTTTAAAGTACTAAGATTGGCTGGTTTAATTGACCCTTGAACACCTACCTTTAGGTCGACTGAAGTTCGGTAAGAATATGATGCAAAGGCAAGGCGTTTGATCTCGGACCATCTACCAGCACCATATTTAGCAACCCCTTCAACCAGTTTAACAACTTCACTTAGACTCCAAGGTCGATGATGTTTCCTCCTCATTCCTCCATTTGCAGTAGGTACAGTAGCTACTTCATCATCTGAACTAGTCTTATATGATTCCAAATATTTCGCTTCACTTCTTTCTCCAGCTGAATTGTTTTTTTTCTGTATAAGGCTGGCATCTTTCGGTAGAAGCAACAGGCTACGCAAAACGCACATAAAGATATTCCACCAACTTTACTGTAAGTATTCAATTTTTCAGAAAAAAAAATAAAGAAACTGTATGTCATAAGACTGGTAATGAAGAAGCCAAAAGATCGATAATATGCAATACTAAATGAGGAAATAAAGATCCAACGACAAGAAATCCTTTTCACAGTGAAATTCTAAGTGAAAATCTCACCATGCTATCCCAACATATCCCAATAGGTCTTCATCTTTTTTATTTTATAAGAAACTTACTATAATATTTAGCAGTTACCATAGCAAGTACCCATCAAACTAGACAGACTTATTTAAAAGAATCAACTGAGTTAAGTCAATCAACCACATCTATCAGGGTTTACTGAAACAAGCTAAAGTGAAAGTATTGCATGCAGCAACTAACTTACAGGCTCTTGAATCCATCTGGGAGACAAGCTGTTTTTGAGTACTTCATTCCCGCTTTCCTTGTCAAGTTGTTCGCTGGATTCAACACCATCCTTCTCCAGTACGCTGGAGATTCCCATGTCACTTGGCTGAAATTTCTAAACATCACAACTGAAACCGCGTAGAAATTGCACCCTCTAACGAGCTTAACCAATGCTAGATCCCCATTTTTCATCAAAAACTACTTAACATAAAGGGAAAATAATTTATTCGGTCCTGTAATTAGGACTATTTTGAGATTTAGTCCTCTAAGTAGTCACCTTTAAATTTTAGTCCACTATCTTTTAAAGAAATTGGACATTGAGTCCTATTTTGACTGAAATTGTGTAATTTTGATGGAAATTGCTAACTATGACCGGTCAGGTGCAGAAATGTCAAAAAAATTGGGGATTTTGGTGATTTGGCGCAAATATTGCAACCAAAACATTAATATCCCCAAATTTTGTCACTTTTGGTGATTTGATGTGTTAATTTTTGCGTCAAATCACCAAAATCATTAAATTTCTTAGACACATTAGCACCCATCAGTCCTAGTTAGAAATTAGGGTAAAATTACACAATTCCGGTCAAAATCAGACCAAATGTCCGATTTTTTTAAAGATATTGGACCAAAATTTTAAGGTGACTACTTAGAGGACTAAATCTCCAAGCAGTCCTACAGGACCGAAAAAACTTTCCTTACATAAATTATACATTTTACACTGATTCCATGTTTGCTTTATAAGGCCATCCATAATTTAAAAAACTAATATTTTCAGCTAATAAGACAAGAAATTGTTCCACATCGCATGTAGTCTAATCACACCCAGAGACGAGGTAGAGATATAAGAAAAGTCAAAACTACAAAGGAACAGATAAACTCATTCAAAATGGTCTACACCAGGAATATTTTTTTTAATTTTTTGGGGTGGAATGGTTGGGGGATGGGGAGACCAACTTCCCATAAGAAATGAGAAAACTCACTTAGCTTGCACTCAAAACACGACAGACCAACCAGTAAACAGTCACACCGCATATAGATGCACTAAAATCACAAAACTGAATTCCAGATAATCAAAGTTACGCGTAAACCACAACAAATGTATTACTTCACTTTACCATAAGAGTCATAAAATTTTCCCTTGGGCGGCTCCGCCGAATCCGTGAAACATACGGAACCTGAATTCCAGATCCTCCTAGAGAATCTTTCCTGGTGAGACATCTACCATCTAGTTCAAAATCCTGAACAGGTCTCGCACAAACTTTTGCAGATGGCTGATCGTTTGCAGGGTGTTTAACCAATGATACAATTTTGTCACCAGAATCCCTGGATTCTCCTTCTGAAAGTTCTTCAATATATCGTTTTGTGGGCTTTCGAACTCTCTTTGCTGGTCTTTGTTCTGTGTCAGCATCTTTACTCCCACAATTTTCTTGAAAAGTAGAACTTCGTATTTGCATCCCATTGGCAATTGCATGGGTTTCATGTTTATCATGGGAAGTTGATGGACCTTCATGGCTCTCCATAGCTGATCTAACTACACAATCAACCAAAACAGGGCAATCTGCAGTTTTACAAGTTTCCTCTCTACCTTTCTTTACCACTCTATTGTCTATAATTACAAAAGTGGTGGTAGAGAAATCACAGGAATTAGTCAAACCCATGATAATCCTCCTCTTAAGCCACTGTTTGTCCTTCACAGAAGTTTCTCTTCCAAAAGTTGCCTTGAAAGTCTCCTGAAGATCTTTAACTGACAGGATGTCCAACTGTATTTCCCATTCAACATTGAGAAATCAGGTTTCAAACCAGTACCAGTAGCAGAAGTTGATGTTTTACTCTCGTCCGTTCCACCTAAAAGCTTTGAGCATCCCTCCGGACTCGAATTGGCAAACACTGTCATCACTTGCATTTGGAATCAACGAAGGAATTCTTTCCTGCATAGTACAATAACAATGAAATGTCATCATCAGTGAAAATAGTCGAGCAGATCCTTTCAATTCAATGAGACAACAAATCTTTCAATGTGCCAAGAATCTCGAACTTAAAAAGATTCATTGGTAAGAGTAACTTATAATTACCGACCAGCACCAGAGGAAAATAATCAATTCTTCCTAAACCAGCCTAATTTGAATGTGACAAACTAAATCATTGAAATGCACTAGCCATATATATGGCTACTTGGGATTTAATAGAATAAAATGTTAAGAGTATCTCATGAACGACCAATTGGAATACCTCGTGTTGACTATCTGTTTCTACAAAATCCATGGCAGGGTTGGGTGGCATTCTTGGCTTTTCTGGACCAACTTCAAGTTCTTCAACTTGTGATTGACCTAGCATAGGAACAAGATTAAGTAACCCATAAATTAAGAAAGTAGCAAAAATGTTACAATGGTAAGGTAGAGATATGTGAAAACTCAACCTTACCCACAGCAAGTGGAAAAGGAAAGTATGGCTATTTGATATGTTGCAAGTAAGTGGGGGGAATATAAACATTCTATAAGTGGTTTCTATGTTCCAATTGCTTGAGAATTTTGAGCAATTCGCATAGTCCAGGTCATGGTGCTCATGTAGGTATAAAGGGCCAGGGCTTGGAGAATGGTGTAAGAGTAAGAAGGTAGACAAAATCTTGATTAGGAAAGTGCTATGTAGAAGGGACTAAGTGCTACACCTCGAGCACGTCTGGAACCACCTCTGGAACCGTAATAGGCTGCTTTAAAATCATGCCTAGCAAAACAGTAGTCTGCATTCGCTCTACCACTGCCAAGGTTTTAAAGAGACTGACTGAAAGCCTCCAAGTTGTTCCACATCGGGAAAAAGAAGTGGAACTATTGGATAAGCAATTCTAAAGTACTTATCAGCACTACAAACTTGAGTATAGATTAGTTTACTCAGTTTAATTTCCAGTGCTCATGTTGGTCCCAAGCACGTGACCTTTCTCAGGCTCGAGTGCAGTAATTTCTCCTTTTTCTCGTCTTTTATTCAGGGCATGACAAAATGGAAAATAAAATCTAGCATATTAGGAGTAAAAGTTGGGAAAAGGAATTTTGTTCTTTGACAACAGACAATTCAACTGACTGAAGAATATCTTTATAAGAGAGAGAGAGAGAGAGTTCTGAACCCACAAGAAGAAAATAAATAAAGGGAGAAAAAGCTTGGGGCAAAATTTTGTTCTAACAAAATGCATGATGTATTGCAATGGCAATATGACTATAGTGGACACACAGAAGATAGGGAAACACAAATGAAGGGAAAAGTAATTCTTTGGTAAAACCTTCTGAGCCATTGAACTGGACTTTATCCGAACCACATGGTCCACACCCATAGCTTGTACTGCATTCTAGAGTCCGGCCCGTGTCAGGAGTTCCACCTTTACTATTGTCATCTTCAAGCAAGTCTTCGACTGCCATAACTTCATCGTCTGTTGCAGGCACTAATTCCCCATTGTCATCGACTAATTTTAGATGATTTCACCAGTTTTTACTCAAGAAACATATCACCATCAAAGTAGGCCTCAGAAAGTACCAGAATAAATAGGAGATGAAAATAGCATATTAAATTTGATTGTGACTGATTCATCTGTTACCAAGAAATGTCATCAATCATATTACCTACCAAATCATATTATGTGGAAAAAACACATGAAGTACATAAATTTATGAATATCTCCCCAGACGCGAGAAGAATGGAAATGCATAATAAGTCCAGATCATAATACAAACATTTTTTCATTAGCAAGACTCTTGCCATTAAAGAAAATTTATTCACCACTGGCTCATAGAAATGTACCCGAACAAGCTGGTAAACAACAGGATCAGCAGTCTTCTGCAAGGTGATATCTTGAACTCTAGCTTCCTCATTTCCCACAATATCAACTACTGTTTCCATTGAAGACGCAGCAAATGCCACTCACAGACACACACTGCAAAAGAATATTAAAGAAAAAGTCACACACAATATTTCCACCAAATTCATTTGAATGCATTCATTCAACGCATGCAAGATATGATTCTCATAGTATTCTAATCTTCTGTCAGTATACATAAAATTAAACCATTAGGCTTCTTCTACATTTGATTAGAAAAACAATCCATCACATTTTCTTCTTCGACAGTAAAAGAACAGACCAAAAGGCGTATAAATTAATAAATATCACTACAATGTAAAATTACTCAGCTAAAAATGTCACAAACGATTGTCAAATTAACAAAGTAAATAAACTCACCACAGAATTTCATGCGAAGTCCGGTCAACTGAAAGGGAATATTCCGGTGAGAGGCGAGAAGCTGCCAATATCTGAAAGCGAAATTTAGATATATTTATTGTTTGAAAGAGATTTTAAAAATTGATTGAGGGAACACGTTTGGGGTTTTCGATTTTTGAGTTTCAGTGTCTTTTCTGTTTTGCTTTGCGAGCACGCTGGTTGTACTGTCAAAAGACTCCGGAATCCAAAGGTACGAATTAACTTCAACTGAAAGTAGATGTGGAGTCCGGATATGTCTTGAAAAGTTTAAATTACAAAATTCACCCTGCCCACATATCAGCTCCCCAGTTAACTACCTCATTGTCCTTTAGGTAAAAGGTTGGCAACACTAGTCTAATAGTATGTATTGATTAGTCAATTTACACCAGATTTAGAGGTAATTGACTTAATCACCACGAAATTTATAATATTTTCGTTCGAAACAACATAAAAATATGGCATGGTAAAGATGTTACAAACAAAGTTGAAAAATATGGCATGGTAAAGATGTTACAAACAAAGTTGAAAAATCATTAGGTGCTAGTCGGACGGTATCTTAGTGTTTAAATTGCCTAGAAACAAACTATATAAGAACAAAAATTAGCCAGCTAAGCCCAATTTTCAATTGAGGCGTTTTTCACCGATTTGGACGCCTAGAGGGGCACCTGGCCGAATTATAAACAAAGTTTGAGCTCAAGTAACTTTTTTATGGTTATTTCATTAGAATAGTCATATCAACCTTATATACTAAAAGAGAAAACAAAGTTGACAAGTGTCATCACCTTATTAATTATGATATGTGTCAACTCCTCATTCTTCAAATTCCACATGTCTATTTTATAATTATCCATGTGACATTTCTATCTACAAATTAAAGGTGAATTGATAATATATTTTTGAATTTAAAAAATTACAAATTTAAATTATAATAACAAATTTAAGAGATAAGAAGTAATCTAAATATCTAAGGACTTATCTACACTGTCATTTAAAAATATTATCTTTCAAAAATATATTTGGTTTATCTTTCAATTTTCGATTTATGCTAACTCGAACGTATATTTCAAATTATTCTTATTAAATCCAATTTTGACCCACGAACCAATTATATTCACAATCAAATAAATAATTCAAACTAAATTATAATCAAATTAAATAAGCTCATCATAGCTATAAATGAGTCTATCACAACAATTACAGCTTAAAATAAATCAATTTATTGAATTATCGATCCGAGGCCGAGATAGTGATTATACTACAAGATCCTATCAAATAACCACTAGATATGTTTCTCAACAAATTGGAGAAACACGTCGAAGGAATCTAACTACCAATAAAATTGAGGTTTGACATACATTTAAAAATATTACCTTTCAAAAATATATTTGGTTTATACGCATCTTTTAGTTTCGATTTTTTGCTACTACAAGATTCAAATCTACCCTATATACTAAAAGAAAAAATCTACCATGTATACTAAGAGAAATAACAAGTTAGCACATGTTATCACCTCATTAATCTTAGATATTTGTCAACTTCTCATCCTCTCAATTCTACATGACAACTTCACATTTATCTATGAGGTAATTTTATGTACAAAATTAAAATATAACAATTAAAAAGATAATAAATTTAATTAAGATTAGGAAAGATAAAATATAATCCCAAAAATAAAGAATTCTTTTCACAATTAGTTTGGAAAAGATCAAATCTATCTCAAGATATTTTTTTTTTTTTTGAGAAATATTCTATTAGTTCGAATATATACTTTTGAATCTAAAAGATAACAAATTTAAAAGAAAAAAATTAATCTAAAAATCAAGATTCTATCTAAACTATCTTTTAAATTTGTGACACTAAAATTTTATCTTTGGACAAATCTCGTGTAACACACGGGTGTTATTCTAGTTCAATATCTAGAGTGAAAAACATCAAACTATAATCTTTATGTGGTCTTTGATATTTGCAGAAACACATAGTTATTTTAGAATAAACTTGAACTTGTCATTAGATTCGATTTCTTTCATACACTCGATTCAATTTCTATTTTTCACAAGTTATTATTTCATTTTGCGTGATTATTTTTTTCTGCTCGGTCTTTTTTATTTGTATTTATAGAAGCTTACGGTTGAAGCCATGTTGACCGGTAGCTTATTATTCACATTCGAGTTGTGCGCATATGGTAGATCCACATAACACCTTGCAACGCTCTCTGTGAGTATCCCATGTTGCTTGTGTGTCATTAATCAAAATCGCCCGAATTTTTCCTTGTGCCCACACATGTACAAACGACTATTTTAAATTGCGGTTCACCCGGTCTTTGCCTACATTACCTCATCTGTCATTTGCAAATATCCTCACTAAAACAATTCCTTTGGAAACAACCTCTATAAATTGTTGATAGATGACCCAAATTATATAGGTATTATACTCCATGAAGGGAAAATAAAATGTTGTCATTTACGGATGTTGAGACTTAATCACTTACGGGAAAGTGAAATTTGATACTAGTGGGTAAAAAACAAAAAGTTACCATCATTGAACAATAGATGAAAAGTACTTGGAGCTCCCTAACCACTGACCAACCATGAAACAATCATATTCTCTCGTAATTCTGTAATATCATTGAAAGCCCAACACGAATTATAAATAAGTAAGGTGACAATGGGTCACCCTGATGAAGACCCCTCGAATGATTGATCATATCTGACTCGAAATATACATTGATAATTGTGTACCTAATCAAACCGATTTTTCATTCCACCATTCCAAGTTTACCATATGCTCTCCTCATCATATAATGATTAATTTCAAAAGACACCAAGATATTATCTATTAATCGATTAGGAAAATAAATATATTTTATGACTCATAAATAATACAAAGTAGGATAATTTTCAACATATTAGCCAAGATTTTTTATACCACTTTATAAATAACATTGCAAGGCTGATAGGGCTCAAATCAATAATGAATTTCAGTGCTCTTTTGTTTTTTCGATTAAAGGAAATAATTGTATCATTAAGTCCCTCCAAAATGAATATGAAGACATGTCTCTGTAATGTCTTGACCAACCACGCCCCCAAAACTTTGAAAGAATGTTGGGTTTAGACCATCCGATCCCATGACTTATCCGGGCGCATCGAACCTTCTTTATTTCATCATCGGTAAAAGAATTCGGTAATATTTCATTTTCTCCAATGAAACATCCATATCAACAATGCTCATAATACCTCTTCCCACCATATCATTCTATTTTGAAGCATACAAATTTGTATAATATTAGAAAATATGCTCAATTAATCCTTCCGCTAGTCAAACCGATTCCCAAATGATCCTTAGAAAAGAGATCAAAATTTGATGTTTTCTTTATGTGGAAATACCTCATGATCATATCACCTCATTTGAACCGAGAAAAGTTTAGACATTTGATTCCAAAATGTCTCCATCCGGGCAAATAAGGAACTATACATCTTCTTAAGCTTCGAGAATTCCACTACTCAATATGCATCATTTTTTTTACGAATATATTTTATTCACCTTTTAGCCTCAACAAATCTTTGACAGAAAGCACCTTTTAATTCATCGCCCGATTTTTTTCAACTCAATCAGTATGCAAGTTAAATCTCTCTCAATAGCCAACCTCATATTTCCATTCCAACCGCATCACAACTAAATGACAATCCGTTTCTCGTAGCGCCTATTTTCAAATTGAAATCTATGATTCCTCTTAATAAAATGATTAGAAACCAATTCCAAAAGAATATGAGAATGATCGACGATTGGCCTTCAAATTCTAGACTTTGCAATTTTGGAAAATGGTAATCCATTGTGAGTGGCCAATGCTCTGGCCGAGCTTATCTTCCACCCATTTATAACAATACCTTTACCTTGTTAATACATTTTCAAGCCCTAATTCAACAAATTGCGTCACTTACAACCCTATGAAATCCGAAAAAATCCATTAAAATCATTTTTCCCATCTCTTCTCGTTCAAATATAAGAGTCATTGAAATCTCCTATACAACACCAAGGAAGAGAATATCTTAAACAAAGATTACGAAGTAATTCCCATGATTGCATCATCATATTACTTTTGGGAATCCATGAAAACTCACAACCTCGATGCTTATGTGTCTCTATTATTAAATTGATATGATTTGTTGAAAAACTCAATAATAGCTTCATTATTTTCCTTCCGGAGCATAGTCAAACCCGCTCCACACCTTATGTTGTCAATAACAAATAGACCTTCGATCCCTAACTTTGCTTGAACTAATTCAATTCAATTTTAATGAACCATTGTTTCAATAATAAAAAAAACCCAAGCCTCTTATTTTAGACTGACCCAAAAGATTGAATCACATCGGTGGATTGTCAAGCCCACGATAGTTCCAACAAAGTGTACTCATTGGCTTAGGTGGGCCTGGAAACTATAGCCCATCTCTTAACATTTCTTTGAAAAGTTTATGGAAAACGTGATTGAACCGTCTTGAAAACAAAGTTAAATACCTATTGAGTGACACACTTTCTACATTCTATTTTTTTACTAAAAAAATGTGACCATCTTTTACTTTTACATGATGCATCTTAAAAATATTTTTTTTTTAATCAAGGAACAAGTTGTATGCAAAAATGTAGGAAAATTTCAACATCGAAAAAAGAGGATAAACAAAGAAAATAAAAAAATTATGGTATAACATAAGCTTCCAGATTTGACTCAAATGGTAACGAATGTTCATAGAGTGAGTGCTTGCGACTAGTAGAGAAACGAATGAACAAGAAATCTACATTATCCCTAAATCTACAGATTTGTGATTGGATAAAAACACTGATAGAAGAGGAAAATAAAACTTTCATTCAAAAAGAGGGAAAAATGTCTACTTCCACAAAAGAGAATAACATTATTTCCATAAGATGGAAAAAACATAAAAAAAAAAAAAACAAAGATCAAACAAAAAAAAAAATGAATATTCTCCCCATTTTCCAATAGAGGGTTTTGAGGACTTTATATTTGCGGTAAAATGGAGAAATTGAGCTTTTTTAACATGTTATTGCATTTTTTTACAAAAACAATGCTTGAAATATTGATCAAAAACGGCTTGAAGGTAGTCGTTTTTGTTAAAATCGTTTACATACTTGTCGTTTCTATTATTCTATTTTTTTTTGATAAAAAAATGTTAAGGAGGCGACCGATTATAACTAATAATACAACTTTTCTAGAACTCGATTGTTTGACCATAACTTTTCTACGAAGTTGTTTTCATTGTTTCCTCAGACAAAACAATTGTTTTTTATTTAAAACATAATAAAGTCGGCCAAGTCTCTAGATTTTTTAATTTAAAATTTAATAAAATTGGCTAGACCTTGGCTGAATTTAGTAGAATTATTTTTTTATTTAAAATGTATAAAACTCGGCCATGTACGAGCCAACTTTTTGCATGGTTATCTACATCCGAGTGTGTGCATAAGCATGCTTATAGCTTTTAGAGTTCACGGGCATAATAGTTCTATATTGTTTTTTCTTCCTCACTTCAATTATATAGAGAACCATATTTCTTTTCTTACCCAATTACATACTTCTAGCAAAGTTTGATTTCTCTCCATCCTCCGTCCTCCGTCGACCAAGCAACAGGAAAAAGGTTAGTTCTTTTTTTTTTTTAAGTTTGTCAATTTATATTTTGTTTTATTTGTGGAGGATTATAATTATAATAATTAGTTGTTACACAAAGTGATAAATTGGTTTAGTTAAGTTTGACAATTATATGAATTAATTATTTTATATTGCTATATAGTGATAAATTAGTTTAGTTAAATTTGACAATTATATGAATTAGTTTAGTTAAATTGACGAATGGAGGGCCACCATTTTATTTGGACACCTTATGACTTTACGTTGTCTAGCATTAAGGAGCGTGATGATAAGTGTCTCACGGATGTGTGGAGATCATCATGTCCACCAATTAACTATGCGATTATAGAGTTACATCATCTTGGGGCGAGTTATGCGGCGATTCGCATGATGCAATTAATCCTTTGTTCCACCACATCATGAAATATTGCATGATGTAGATCGTAGAGGATATGGGCATCAATCCTATCGTGTTTCGTGATTCGCAGTCAGTGCGTGTTACGATACAAGTACTACAAGTTTGACACGAACACGGACATGACCCATTTAATTATTTGTGTCAAGATACACGACCACGAACACGACCCATTTATGACACGGGTAACCCGACATGACATGAAAAACCTATATAATTTAAAGTTGACACAAAAAATGGAGAAAAAGTTGAAACTACAAATAAAAATACATTAAATATTAAAAAAACATGTAATAATTTTTCATGATCATATAACCAACTAAAACATCATAAGATATTACAATAATATGTCACTATAAAATTAAATGGGTTACATAGGTCAATCGTCTTGACACGCGTCACCCGCCGACCTATTTATTTTCCTTGTTAATCGTGCGGACCCGATTTTGACCCGAACCTATTAAGGGTTGTACATGTATGCTAAATTCGTGTCGAGTTATTTTGTCGTGTTACAAATTGACGCCCCTAGTCGAGGACATTCGGGTAAAGATTGGGCTATTAAACACCAATTATATATTTCTCGGTGGACATACTTTTGACATAAAGTTATTGTTACAACCAAGATTGCAATGCATCCAGGCCCAGGGATTTAGGGATACATCTGCTGGTTTGATAACATTACACGTCATTTGATATCTCACTGCATATGTTTATGACTCGGGGATATCAACCATCATCGTCGATGCATGTGATGCTTATGATACATTGATTATATGATGTATAGTTAAAGTGTATTTATCTGTATGACTTTAATTTTATTGTGTTTTATGTTTGTTTTAGGAACAAGCACATGAGAAGTTAAGGATTACTCAAGAAGAGGAAGATGATTATGACTCATTCCTTAAGGTCCTTCAACGAGATATATACAGAGTTTCGATCATACTTTCATGAGAATCGACTCTCGGCTCCTACACCTGATCAACAGTCTGTGCCGCCTACAACACCACCACATGCTGGTACAGTGACGAGGGGAAGAAAACTTACAAGGATAACCAGATAGACTAGTTCCAGGTGCACAACGACGGTTCAACATGATACGACTACACCACGAGTTTATGTCGGAGGACCATCTGTTAGACCAAGTGCTACGATAATCTGTAGAGGGTGAATAGATTATGCCGATTTTTTGCAAATCACCCTTATTTTTGAATCAACAAGTAAATGACAAAATGTATGCGGAAATTAAACAACACTCGTTGATTTAAAGAGGTTCAACCCACCTGGGGCCTAATCCTCTACCACCCCAAGATCTCCTGGGATGGATTTCAAAAAGAAAAAGATTTTATTAATTACCACAATTAATACAACACCTTGAGGATCACCACAATCCTCTTTACAACACCTTCAAGGAGATTACCACAATCTTCCTTCACCACCTTTGAAGAGTACCACACTCTTCAAACACCTATCACCTAAATCACCCGAGTGTATTCTTACCACAAGAATACTCACAAAGACGATTCTTGTGTTGAATGATGGACAAAAATCAAGATTACAACTCTATGAAACCAATACAAAGATTGAGTGCAAGTGTAATCAAGAATCAAAAAGCCTAGACCTCAAAGATGTGCAAGTGAAAGTACTTTTCAGGCTATTACAACAAGAATGTAAAAATGAAAGCTTGAACAATTTGCGATTTCTTGTTGTGTGTTTTTTGCTTGTATGTATTGTATCTTGTGTCTTCAATTCATCCTCTATTTATAGGGAAGTCTTCACCAACATAGGCTCCCAACATAGGCTCATTCTTCTTCACTTTTGTCTACAAAAAGAGGATCACAAGATGTAGAAATATTGTACAAAAATAAAAAGTAAATCTTGCTTTGATAAGGATTGCAACGGTTGGAATTTTTGTCAAAAATACCATAGTAGGCGACCGGTTGCCCTGTAATAAGATTTCGAACGTTTTGAAAAAATCGTGTGATCCAGTGCGGGTCGAAGGGGGGGTCGGCCGGTCGACGGGTGCGGCCGTGCTCACCTTGACGTCCCCTCCTTCTTTTTTCACAGAATTTGTTTATGTTTCGTTCTGTTTCATTTTTTCAACTCTTGATCTGGCCGACCTCTTGTGCGGCCACTCGACCTCCAATATGAATTGTTGTCGATTTTTAACAAAAATAAACTTCAAGAAATACTCCAAAAATTAGTAAAAACATTTTAAATCACTTGGGAGAATTTGGACAACATTTATAAACATTGTTTTGGTGTAAAAACCAATTTAAACAAAACTATCAAAAGTGTTGTCCATTTTTATCGAATAATAAATACTAAGAAATACTCCAAAAATTAGTAAAAACATTTTAAATCATTTAGGAGTATTTGGACAACATTTATAAACATAGTTTTGGTATAAAAACTCATTTAACTATAATCATCAAAATCTTGATAAAAACATTTATCTAACAAACTCCCCATTTTTGATGATTACAAACCAAAACAATTTTAGGAAGTTGATTTTAAAAACAAAAATAGTTTTCCGGTCCGTAAAACATCAAACCATTAGAAGCAAGATTTTCATAAGTACAAACACACAAGGATAGGAGCAAAGAATTTTCAAAATCATTTTTGCACAAGCTCCCCCTATCAATATGCATATCAAGAGCAAGTATACAAGCAATTAACTAAAAACTTAAAGCTTAGCTTTTACAACTTAAGCTTGAATATCATAAACATAAGCTCCCCCTGTCACAAAAGCATCATAAGTCAAGTATAAAAGTCCATAATACATCACATGGACCAAGTATAATCCATAGCTTATGGCTTTTAAGAGCCCTAGCTTATAGCTTTTCTTGCGAGCTTATTTTCGCTTCTTTGAGCGTATGAGCGTTTTTCCTGTTTCTCCCCCTTTGGAATCATCAAAAATAATGTTACCACGATAAAAACATCATATATTTATATCAAAGTCGCAAATTTATCGATTTATCGAGCTTTTTGAAAATTGAAGCTTTAATTCCAAATAAAAGGGAAAAGTTGATCAATTGACTTGCAAAAGCTCATTTGATTGATAAAACATGATCTCTATAAACTTATAAGACTTTTCAAATCGAGAGAATCATGTAGGTGATGAATTTTTCATTGAAACATTTCGTCGAACACTTGGCGTGCGTCGAATAAAACTAGAAGAATATAACGCCTTTGCGATTCGTTTAAGCCAAAAATGTTCATCACCAATTGCAATACAACAATATTCATCCAACAACATACATCATATACAACATACTAATACAATAATTTCAGCAAAATAACAAGATACAAGCTTATTCTCAAGGGTTCAACCCAATTGAGATTAAAAAGAGAAATTCTTACCATTTGATCGGAGAGGATGAGCAACAATGATGATAATCGAGCCTAATGAAGTCCAAAATATAAAACATATGCAAGAAAACAAATTTGAAGTGAAATTTGTGTGCAAAATGCGAAGGAGACGAAAAATGGACAAAATAAGCCAAAATGGTTGAGGCCGAAAGCAAAACTAATTTAACCAAAAAACGTGAGGCGACGGTTGGGGGCTAGGGGGCGGCCGGTCGATGGGCGGCATGGCGGCCTTGTCGACCTTGCCCCTACCCGCCGCATGTTCTTTATGTTTTGTAAATTCGAAGTTTGAACCAAAAATCCGATTTTTAAGCGCCCTAAGTTTTAAAAATGTGCAAAATGCAATCATAGACCTCATTCAATATGCATTATGCCTAACCGAACTCGTATTGATGTAAAAGTCTCTAAGTTAGCGGTTTAGTAAAAATGTCCGCTAATTGATCTTGAGATGGTACAAAAGATATCTCAATTTTTCGTTTTGAAACACAATCCCTTAGAAAATGATGTTGAATCTCAATATGTTTAGTACGGTTATGATGAACGGGTTTTGAGCAATGTTTATAGCGGATATATTATCACAAAAGATAGGAACACTTTCAAAAGAACATTTATAATCCGCTAAGGTTTGTTTCATCCAAAGAAGTTGTGTACAACAAAATACCGCGGAAATATATTCTACCGCCGTTGAAAGTGAAACACATTTTGTTTCTTTGAAAACCAAGAAACTAGGCAATCACATAGAAATTGACATGATCCTAAGTACTTTTCCGATCATCAATATTTCCCGCATAATCCGAATCACTATAACCTTTAAGAGAAAAAAATTTATTTCTTTGGATAGAATAAAACATATTGAATAGTGCCTTTCAAATATCGAAAAATCCTTTTAACGGTACTCATATGAGATTCTTTGGGATTACTTTGAAAACGAGCACATAGGCATACGGCATGAAGAATGTCCGGTCTACTTGCGGTTAAATAAAGTAAACTACCAATCATACCTCGATATTTGGATTCATCAACCGACTTGCCTTTTTCATCTTTGTCAATTTTGACGTTTGTTGCCATTAGGGTAGAGATTCTTCCTTCTTCAATGCCAAATTTCTTCAAAAGCTCCTTTGTATATTTTGATTGAGAAATATAAATTCCTTCTTAGCATTGCTTAATTTGAAGTCGAGGAAGAAGTTGAGCTCCCCATCATGCTCATTTCAAATTCACCTTGTATTAACTTAGAAAATTTCTTGCCAAAGATTCATTAGTAGCACCAAAAATAATATCATCAACATAAATTTGCACTAATAAGCAATCTTGCCCTTTTTCAAAAACAAAGAGAGTAGTATCAACTTTACCTCTTGTAAAACCATTTTCCAAAAGAAAAGAGCTAAGTCTATCATACCATACGCACTGGTGCTTGTTTTAAACCATACAAGGCCTTTTTAAGTCTATAAACATCATTAGGCCTAGAAAAATTTCAAACCCCGGAGGTTGTTTTACATAGACTTCTTCTTGAATAATACCATTTAAAAATGCGGATTTTACATCCATTTGGTAAAGCTTGAAATTTTTAAAACAAGAATAGGCAAGTAAAATACGAATAGCTTCTAAACGTGCTTTGCTGGTGCAAATGTTTCATCATAATCAATACCTTCTTCTTAACAATAACCTTGAGCTACTAACCTTGCTTTGTTTGAACAATATTGCCTTGGTCATCGAGTTTGTTCCGAAATACCCATTTTGTGCCAATAATGGTTTGAGATGAAGGACAAAGTACTAATTCCCATACATCATTCCTTTCAAATTGATTCAACTCCTCTTACATTTCTAAAACCAATCCTCATCTTCAATGACTTCCTTAGCATTTTTAGGCTCTTTTTGAGATATAAGAGCTTTCTCGGCAAATTTTCCTCGAGTCATTACTTTATGAAGGGGATCACCAATAATAAGATCTTTTGGGTGATCTCCTTAAATTTCAATGCTTTCGGGAAGATTTGAAGTATCGCTTTATCTTCTTGAGGAACATTTGAGCTTGAAGGTTGATCATTTTGAGTATCATCTTGAACAATGGGTTCAACAATATCTTCTTCATCACTTTCATCATTGGGTATCCTTTCAACACCGAAGCTTCATTGAATTTAACATGGATGGATTCTTCAACAACCCCACTAGTCTTATTGTAAACCCGGTATGCTTTGCTCTTGATTGAATACCCCATAAATATTCCTTCATCGGCCTTAGGATCAAGTTTGTCTAATTGATCCTTAGTATTCAAAATAAAACATTTACATCCAAATATTTTGAAATAACTAATATTTGGAGTTCTTCCTTTCCAAAGCTCATATGGAGTTTTATTCATTTTAGGACGAATATAAACTCTATTAATGACATAGCAAGCGGTACTTACGGCTTCGGCCCAAAAATATTTTGGAAGTGAAAATTCATTGAGCATAGACCGACTTATTTCTTGAAGTGTCCGATTCTTCCTTTCGGCTACTCCATTTTGTTGAGGTGTCCTTGGGCCGAAAAATTATGACTATATCCCTTGGTTTCACAAAAGACTCTAAATTCACCGTCAAATTCTCCACCTCGATCACTTGAATAGACTTAATAGTATTTTCCTTTTCATTTTCAATGAGTCTACACAACTTAACAAACTCATTAACGGCATCGCTTTTATTTGTAAGGAATAGAGCCCAAGTATATCTAGAAAAATCATCAACTATAACAAAAGTGTAATGTTTTCCACTTAGACTTGCCAGTGAATATCCCCATACAAATCAAGATGAAGCATTTGTAGGGGTTGGGTAGTGGAAATTTCATTTTTGGGCTTAAAACTACTCTTAACTAATTTGTTCTTTTGACAAGTGTCACATAAGCCAAGATTTTCAAAATTCAATTTGGGTAGTCCTTTTACATGTTGGTTTTTGTAAATAGTTTGCAAATTTTGTATCCAACATGTCCAAGTCGCTATGCCATAAACTAGTTAAATCATTATTGGCGACAAGACAAGAAACATTTTGACTAACCAAATCACTTGTACAAATTTTGTAAAGATTGCCTTTTCTAATTGCTTCACAATTAATTTTATCATTTTTGGAAATAAGGCATTTTTCTTTATTAAAAACAACGTTATAATTTGAATCACAAAGTTAGCTAACACTTGTCAAATTGAACTTAAGCCCTTCTAAAAAAGAACATTACTAAGAGAGAAAGAGGAGTTACCAATTTCTCCATTTCCAAGAATTCTTCATTTGTCATTGCGAACATGACCATACTCTCTTCTTGGAGCTTGATGTTGGTAAAAGTTCTCTCTTTCCGGTCATATGGCGTGAACATCCGCTGTCCACGAGCCATTTTGAATCTTCCATTGTTATTATAGCCCACATAACTCAAAGGAATTATTTTTAGGTACCACTATAATTTTGGGGTCCATGGGGTTAGCCTTGAGACCTTTAGGTCTCCAATAATAGCTAAAATTATTCTTCAATTTACAATTGCTAGCATAGTGTCCATTCTTACCACAATAAAAACAAGTAATAATACGAGGACTACTAAAGACGTACAAAGGTTGGACGCTTGGTCTTTTTTTCTTAAAAGCTTTTTGAAAAGGTTTGTAACCAAGTCCTGATTTAGAATGCTCACCTCTTTGTGCATCTAAAATTTTTGTGACTTTATCCGTACTTAAATTGAATCGATGCACATCCTTTTTCAAATTTTCAATATCATTTGTGAGCGTTTGTTTTTCGGTTTCAAAGTCTGAGACATAGTAAGAGTAATATCATGAGCACTTATCAAGAGAGTCATAAGTAAGTAAATAATTTATCCTTTTCTAGTTTAAGCTCTTTATGCTCCTTTTTCAAATTCTTGTATTTAACAATCAAATTTTGAAACTCATTTTGCAATTCATCAAAATACATTGTAATTCATCAACTAGGGAAGAAGATGAAGCATTAGAGCGTACCTCGGTATTTTCATCGTCTATGGCCATAAGACCATGTTCGGATTCTCCTTCCTCGTCGGTTGTTTCAAGTAATTCATCCCAAGTTTTGACGTCGCATTTAACGCCTTCTTTTTTAAAAAAGGCTTTTTCTTCTTTTCGTTCCTCTTCCGCTAATTTTGGGCAATCGACTATGTAGTGCCTTGATTTTCCGCATTTGAAACAAGAATTGTCTCTTGGCTTTCTTGCTTTATTTTTGTTTACAAATTTTGCAAATTTTCTAACAAGAGTCGCCGTTTCTTCATCATCCTCATCACTAGCATAATAAACATTATTAGAAGAAGATCTAAGCCTTTAATAATATTTTGCGTGCGGTTTAGAGGTGGATGATTGAGAATTTTTCTCTCCTCGAGATATACTTCATAAATAAGAAGATTCCCAATGAGCTCATCAAACTTGAGTGTCTCAAGATTTTGAGCTTTCGTGATTGCCGTCACCTTTTCGGACCATGAGCCGGAAGGGCATTTAAGACTTTGGTCACCTTATCTTCTTCGGAGATGACCTTTCAAAGCCACAAGAGGATTGACAATGTTGTCGAAGCACTTTCCACCATTTTGATATGCTTTCACCATCATGCATATTGAAATTTTCAAAGTCTTTCACAAGCATTGTTTTTCTTGCTTGCTTCACTTTCTTTGTGCCCTCATAGATGGTTTCTAATTTTTCCCAAACTTCATGTGCCGACCGTATGCCTCTTATGCGATTATATTACGTGGCGGTAAGAGAGCAATGTAAAATGTTTAAGGCTTTACCATTTAAAGAAAAGCCTTCTTGTTATTTTCATCATATTCCTTGAATAAAACTTGACTTGGGGGTACCATCCTCCAATTTTGTTGTTGGTTGAGCAACTCCTTCAATGACCACATTCCAAATATCAAATCCAGCATCCTTGTAGAAAGCACTTCATGCGATCTTTCCAAAATGCGTAGTTGTTGGCGTCGAATAGTGGTGGCTTGTTGGTGGAGGCGCCGGTGGTGAGATAAGCTTCATTCGTAGCCATGGATCTTTCCTCTTTACTCGGAACGAGCTAGCCAAAGAGTTTGGCTCACGATACCACTTGTTAGACCAAGTGGCTCGATAATCTAGAGGGGGTGAATAGATTATGCCGATTTTTTGCAAATCACCCTCTTTTTCGAATCAACAAGTAAATGACAAAATGTAAATGCGGAAATTAAACAACACTCATTGATTTAAATAGGTTCAACCCACCTAGGACCTAATCCTCTACCACCCCCGTATCTCCTGGATGGATTTCAAAAAGAAAAAAAGATTTTATTAATTACCACAATTAATACAACACCTTGAGGATCACCACAATCCTCTTACAACACCTTCAGGAGATTACCACAATCTTCCTTCACCACCTTTGAAGAGTACCACACTCTTCAAACACCTATCACCTAATGTAAGTCAAGCGCTACGATAATCTAGAGGGGGTGAATAGATTATCTCCATCTTTTCGATTTCGCCCTCTTTTTAGGCCAATGCTCAAATACAATAATAAAGGTGCGGAATGTAAACAACACACGTCGATTTAAAGAGGTTCAACCCACCTAGGGCTAATCCTCTACCACCCCGATATATCCGGATGGATTTGAAAAGAAAAAGAATTTTATTAATTACCAAAATTAATACAAATTCAACTTACAACACCTTGAAAAACACCACACTCTTCTTCAACACCACCTTTGGAGATTACCACAATCTCCCTTTGAAGATTACCACAATCTTCCTTCAACGGCACTTGTGAAGATTACCACAATCTTCAACCTTGAAGAATACCAAATTCTTCAACACCTCAATAAGAAGATTACCACAATCTTCTTTTTCACCTAGATCATCCAAGTGTGTTCTTACCACGAGAACACTCACAAGGATATCTTGTGTTTGAATGATAACCAAAAATCAAGATTACAACTCAATAATGAATAATACAATTTGAGTGCGAAGTGTAATCAAGAAAAGCCTAGACCTCAAAGATGTGAAAGTGATAAGCTAGGCAATTTTACAACAAGAATAATAACAATGAAAGACCAAGTGTTTGCTTGAAGTGTATCTTGTTGTGTTGTATCTCAATTGTTGTATTGGTTGCTCCAAAACTTCCTCTATTTATAGGAGATGATTGATCAAGCATAGGCTCCTCTTGGGGATTGAAAATCTGAGAAAAATACAATTAAAATCAAGAATATAGTCATGTTGAAATCAATCCCACAATTTAAGAAATGTGTCTGTTTGTCAAGCGGTCATATTTTTCTTTGTCATACGCAGGCGACCGGTCATCGCGAAAATAAGACGTTGGAAGAATACGCAAAATAACCGCAGGCGGCGGCCGACGTCTACCTCGGCCGATCGACCATCCCCAACCGGTCCCCTCATGGATTTTGCAAAGATCAAGTGTTATTCTGTTTCAACGTGAAACTTGCGTACCCGTCGACCAGGCGGCCATCGGCCGGACGATCGACGCCCGAAGCGGCCATTCGACCTGCTTGTTTTTCCTTCCGTCTCATTTTTTGTTTCTAAAAACATCTTGGTCACAGGTTGCCCTATAGAGGCGGCCAGGTCGACACGAGGCAAAATGTTGTCCAATTTTTGTCGAAAATAAAACCCAAGAAATACTCAGAAAATTTAGTAAAAACATTTTAAACCAATCGAGAGTATTTAGACAACATTTAGGAACCTTGTTCAGAGTGAAAAATCCATTGATATAAAATCATTAAAAGTGTTGTCCATTATTATCAAAAATAAACTTGAGGAAATACTCCTAAAATATTAAAACCATTTTAAATCATTTAGGAGTATTTGGACAACCTTTAAAAGCATTGTTTTGGTGACAAAATAAAATCATCAAAATTAAGATAAAAACATGTATCAAACAATCTCCCCCTTTTTGATGATTACAAACCAAAACAATTTTTACACAAACTAAGAGAGCAATTTTTAGAAATGATTTTCCGGTAAAAACATTTGACCGTTTGGAAGCAACCAAAATTTTCAAAAATATTAAAGCAACCAAGTAGGGAGTAAATATTTTTCAATAATAAGCACAAGCTCCCCCTATCAACAAGCATATCAAGAATAATGTAAAAGTAATTTTCCATAAGCTAAAAGCTTTAGCTTTTACAATTTGTTCAAGAGCTTATAAGCTCCCCCTGTCACAAAACATCATTAATCAATTTTATAAGTCCATCAAGCAACAATTGGACTAAGAACAAATCACAACTTATGGCTTTTATGAGCCGTAGCTTATAAACTTTATGACAAGCTTTTATTAGCTTCTTTGAGCTAATGAGCCATATCCTGTTTTTCTCACCCTTTGGAATCATCAAAAAGAATGTTAGGATGGTGAAAACACCATATAATAATATCAAAGCGCGAAAGGGCGGTTTAATAACCGTTGAGCTATTAAAGCATAGTAATCCAAGGAAAATTGGAGAATAGAAACATAAAAGATCCATAAGCTCATTAGTATGCTAAAAACATGATTTCAAAAAGATTTTACGACATTTTGAAGCAAAGAGAATCATGTAGAAGTTGAAAGTTTCATTGCGACATTTCAACAAACACCTTGTGTGCGTTAAAAATAGAAGAGGTTGTATATAACCTTTGTAAATGGTTCAAGCCAAAAATTTTCATATCATCAATCAACCTCATTCCAAAGCTCAAAAAGATCATATGCAACAAATGCAACAATAGTTCATCAAGTAAGGAGCTCAAAGTAGATTCTCGAGGTTCAACCCAATTGAGATAAGCTAAGAATGATCAAGCATTACAAATGCCAAAAAAAAAAAAAAATAGAACATCTACCAAGTAATAAGTCATGCCTTACACAATATATGTATCAAATGTCAAAAGTTCCAACATATCGATTAAGCATAAAGGTCAAAACATTAAGAAAGCACTTTTACCATCAAGTACTTCATACCATTATCAAACAATGCTTAAGAGTATTTTTACCATCAAATACTCCATCAAAGTCATGATCATCCACAAGTCATTATCAACTTGCAATTTTAACCCTTTAAGAAAAACAAGCAAATATCATTAGTACAAATGAGTTTTACAAAAGTTTATCAAAATACAAAGCAACATTAATGAAAATGCTTTAGAAAGTAAAGGGGGTGGGGTATCAATCTTCGTCAGAAGAGAAGCAAGTTAGGAATGAGATCTTTGATAAATTTTTCAATTTTCCGATTGACTTCTTCATTTTGGAGGTCTTTTGCTCCAAAGCCTCATACCTCGTCTCATGAAAAGCCCTCATCTCATCAAATTCGGCTTGAGTATACCTCTGGCGGTTGAGCACCGGTATTACCCTCCCGGATTGCTCGGTTCACCCTCTTCCGCCAATCTTGCGGCCTCGGTGTCATCAAAGTAGTCATTAGGATCGGGGACTCTTGACCTCTTCCTCTAGCCATTTTGGTTGGTCGGATGTCCATATTCTTGCGCATCGTGACTATTTGGGAGATATTATCAATGTCGAAGTCATTTTGAAAAACTTCCGAGTTAAACTCCGGCGAAGGAAGTCCCGATTGAATAAGAAGTTTACAAATCCAATTTCCCATAACTAACTTCTTATTACCTTAAGTGATGGACTCGATAAGACGTTGAATAAGTATGGCACCAAAGTTAAGTGGTTCCTCCTAGCAATCTTATAAGTCAAAAATAATCCATATTGCTAGCATCTTTCCCGACTTACCACAAATGCAATATGCGACAATGGCCGATAAAATACGATGCTCAAGTGTCATTGCCAACAAAGAATACTTTGGCCATACTCCCAAATACGTCTTAACTTCTTTCATCGACACCCCCAACATTTCATCATTCCAAGTCCCACAAGAAATAATCCCAACCACCTTCTCTAACATGTAAAAGCAAATATCATTGGGAGCCCATCTAAAATGACGTCCCCTTATAAGAGAATTTACGGCTATAGGCTTCCTTTCAACATCATATTCGACCCACATATTGGCATAAAAGAGTTGGATAATATCATCATCATACAAGACATAAGCATGTTCCCATAAATACATCCACCCTTGCTCATAAAAATCCTCTAATTGTAGGATACTCATTTGTAAATGAACTAAAACGACACATTTTAGTCCGAGCAATCGACTTTCCTCCCATTCCCGAGTCCTCATAATACCATTCCGCCTATTTATGAATGAAATTAAGAACATTGTGGGAATTAGGGGCTTGAGTAACAAAGGATTTTTACCTTTTATTAACGGCAATTTTGGAGCGAAATCGTTCCGCGTAGCTCGGTAATTTGGGCCCGAGAGAGAATGGGATTTTGAACATCATCACCTTCTTGAGCCACGTTTCTTTGAGCGGCTCGAATATCCCTTTGTTCGAACCCTCTTGCCGATTTCTTGGCTTTAACTCTCTCCGCCCCTTCTACGCTTGGAGATGGGATTTCGACCGGTGGAATTCTTTGGGGAGCCATATATGTAAGATTCTTGTGAAAATAAGGCGATTAGCAACAAGAATCGTGAAAAATGATGAAGAATTGAAGATTTTGAGGAAAAGGGGTGAAATACGTTTGAACAAGGGTTTGGAGAAATGTTTGTTGTGTTTAAAGTGAAGAAACAGACCCGTTATAATCTTGAAAAATAACCCTGGGCGGCCGTCAGTATGGGGTGACCTGATGTCGATGTGCAGCGGCCGTCGCCCCGCCTTGACCGTCCCCAGTGATTTTTCTTTCTCCCGAGTTTTCCAAAATTCGATTTTTCACCCCAAAAGTTTTAAAACTTTGCAAAAAAAAGTTTGGACTATATCCAACAAATATGGGTTTTGGGAAAACATATAAACGATAAAGTCGAGACTAAACACGTAGTGCCTTTTAAAAGAAAATATTTGCAAGATCAATTAGGGGCACTTAAGGGATCACAATGAAATATCTTGAAAGATATGTGCATAAGCATAAAATCGAGTTTAAAGAAAAATACGAGTAGACATACCTCGATGGTTTAAGAAACTTGATGAAAAATATAGCCAATGAGTATGAAATATGTATCTACACAATTCTTAGACAACATTTTCATAGAAAATTCAAGTGTAGGCAAGTAATATGAGATATCAAAAAGAGCTTATGCTATAAGATTTCATAAGAGATAATGAGCCACATAAGTCTAATAAAATGCTCAAGAGTTTTAGAAAATCATGCAGTCTCTTTTAAAAATTTTGAAACTCATAAATATATAAGAGACCTATATTAAAAATAAATACTTGAAGATTCATTTTGCAATTAAGACACAATTAAAAGTATGCATAGATTTAAAAATAAAATGCATATACAAATGGGAGATACGGTTTACCAATTCGCCGTTTCCATGGGTTGTGTCTTTCCCATTGTTGATGATATCTTCCCATTGAGAAGTCACTTTGTTGATGATGACTTCTCCATTTCAAGTTTGTTACCTTCCATGGTTGATGGTTTCTTCTTCTTTGAAAATCATCTTGTTGATGATGTCTTTGCCATTTCAAGGATTGTGTTCTTCCCATTTTTGATTATACGCTCTTCTTGGAAATTGGCTTTGTTGAGAGTAGTTTCTCCTTCTTTGATCAAATGAAACGTTCATTTGATGTTTTCTTGAGTGGCATGAATTTTCTCCGATTTTTGCTTTGCCGGGTACCTAATAGCACATTGTTTTGTGGTACCCTCATGTGTTTTGGGTCCTTTAAGATTAGCTTTGAGACTTTTAGGTCTCCAACAATATTAGAGCTATTTCTAGCCCGACAAGAATTAGCCGTATGACCCTTTTTGCCACAATAAAAACAAGTAATAATTCTAGGAGCATAATGACCAATATGCATAATGACTTGATCCTTTTTCATATGATTAACAACATTAGGCTTATGATCAAGTCCTTTATAACAATTATGAATATCAACAATATTGGACATTTTATTGGTACTCAAGTTGGATTTTAATAAATCCTTTTTCATGCAATCAATATTCTCAACAAGAGTACTATTTTCTTTTTCAAGGTTTCTAACCTTGTCAAGTGTGGTGGTGTGAGCACATGATAGTGATTCATAAAAAGTAAATAAACTATCCTTATCATTTTTCAAAATATTGAATTCCTTTTTCAAATTTTTGTATCTAACAAGTAAGCTTTGGAATTCATTTTGAAGTTGATCATAATCATTTTGTAAATCACTATAATCATTTTGAATGACAATATCATAGGAAGTAGAGGTTTAAGACATACCTCATTTTCTTCATTGATGCCCATAAAACAATATTCAACTTCTTCATAATTGGAAGTTGTAGGAGGCTTATTCCTTAGATATGAGCTTGTATGATCTTGAGAAGTAGATGCTTTTGTTTGACTCCTTTCATTTGCAAATACTCCATAGATGGCTTCTAATTTTTGTCATACTTCATGTGCCGACTTTATTCCTACAATATGTTCATATTCTAAATTAGTAAATGAACAATACAAAACATTTAAGGCCTTACCGTTTAGGGAGATGATTTTCTTCTCTTCATCATTGAGCTTTTTGAAGCCTTTTGAGGTGTGTGGTGTATCTTTCGTCGGAATGGATTCTCCATTAATGACGGTGTTCCAAATGTCGAACCCGCAACCTTGTAGATAGCATTCCATTCTTTCTTTCCGAAATTAAAATTCTTGGAATCAAATAGTGGTGGCTTGGTGGTGGAGGTGCTGGGATAGATGAGCTTCGTTCGTAGCGCCGTCGATCGTTTCTCTTCACTCGTGATGTGAAACGAGCTTGCCAAAGAGTTTGGCTCGATACCACTTGTAAGTCAAGCGGCTCACGATAATCTAGAGGGGTGAATAGATTATCTCCATCTTTTCGATTTAGCCCTCTTTTTTAGACCGAATGCTCAAATACAATAATAAAGGTGCGGAATGTAAACAACACACGCGTCGATTTAAAGAGGTTCAACCCACCTGGGGCTAATCCTCTACCACCCCATATATCCGGGATGGATTTCGAAAAGAAAAAGAATTTTATTAATTACCAAAATTAATACAAATTCAACTTACAACACCTTGAAGAGCACCCCACTCTTCTTCAACACCACCTTTGGAGATTACCACAATCTCCTTTGAAGATTACCACAATCTTCCTTCAACGGCACCTTGTGAAGATTACCACAATCTTCAACCTTGAAGAATACCAAATTCTTCAACACCTCAATAAGAAGATTACCACAATCTTCTTCACCTATCACCTAGATCATCCAAGTGTGTTCTTACCACAAGAACACTCACAAGGATATCTTGTGTTTGAATGATAACCAAAAATCAAGATTACAACTCAATAATGAATAATACAATTTGAGTGCGAAGTGTAATCAAGAAAAGCCTGACCTCAAAGATGTGAAAGTGATAAGCTAGCAATTTTACAACAAGAATAATAACAATGAAAGACCAAGTGTTTGCTTGAAGTGTATCTTGTTGTGTTGTATCTCAATTGTTGTATTGGTTGCTCCAAAACTTCCTCTATTTATAGGAGATGATTGATCAAGCATAGGCTCTCTTGGGGATTGAAAATCTCTGAAAAATACAATTAAAATCAAGAATATAGCATTTAAATCAATCCCACAATTTAAGGAAATGTGTCTGTCATTTGTCAAACGGTCATATTTTTCTTTGTCAATACCGCAGGCGGCCGGTCGCATCAGAAATAAAACGTTGGAAGAATACACAGCAAAATAACACGCAGGCGGCCGACGCGTCTACTTGGCCCGGCCGACCATCACCCCAACCGGTCCCCTCATGGATTTTGCAAAGATCAAGTGTTACTGTTTCAACGTGAAACTTGCAGTGCTGCGTCGACCAGGCGAGGCGGCCGGTGGCCGAACCGATCGGCCTTGCCCGAGCGGCCGGTCGACACTGCTTGTTTTTCCTTCCGTCTCATTTTCTATTTCTAAAAACATCTTGATGCGGGTTGCCCTATAGGGCGGGCCGGTCGACCGACGAGGAGAAATGTTGTCCAATTTTTGTCGAAAATAAAACCCAAGAAATACTCCGAAAAATTTAGTAAAAACATTTTAAACCAATCGAGAGTATTTAGACAACATTTAGGAACCTTGTTTAGGAGTGAAAAATCCATTGATATAAAATCATTAAAAGTGTTGTCCATTATTATCAAAAATAAACTTGAGGAAATACTCAGGAAAATATTAAAACCATTTTAAATCATTTAGGAGTATTTGGACAACCTTTAAAAGCATTGTTTTGGTGACAAAATAAAATCATCAAAATTAAGATAAAAACATGTATCAAACACCTAAATCACCCGAGTGTATTCTTACCACAAGAATACTCACAAGGATGTCTTGTGTTGAATGATGGACAAAAATCAAGATTACAACTCTATGAAACCAATACAAAGATTGAGTGCAAGTGTAATCAAGAATCAAAAAGCCTAGACCTCAAAGATGTGGAAGTGAAATTACTTAGGCTATTACAAAAGAATGTAAAAATGAAAGCTTGAACAATTTGCGATTTCTTGTTGTGTGTTTTGCTTGTATGTATTGTATCTTGTGTCTTCAATTCATCCTCTATTTATAGGGAAGTCTTCACCAACATAGGCTCCCAACATAGGCTCATTCCTCTTCACTTTTGTCTACAAAAAGAGGATCACAAGATGTAGAAATATTGTACAAAAATAAAAAGTAAATCTTCTGATAAGGATTGCAAATCTGTTGGAATTTTTCTTTGTCAAAAATACCATAGAGGCGACCGGTTGCCTGTAATAAGATTTGAGCGTTTTGAAAAAGCTGTGCGATCCAGTGCGGGTCGAAGGGGGGTCGACCGGTCGACGGGGTGCGGCCGTCGCCACTCACCCTGGACCGGTCCCCTCCTTTTTTTCACATAATTTGTTTTTACTGTTTCGTTCTGTTTCATTTTTTCAACTCTTGAGTCATGTTGAAATTCGACCTCTTGTGCGGCCACTTACGACCTCAATATGAATTGTTGTCCGATTTTTAACAAAAATAAACTTCAAAAAATACTCCAAAAATTAGTAAAAACATTTTAAATCACTTGGGAGTATTTGGACAACATTTATAAACATTGTTTTGGTGTAAAAACCAATTTAAACAAAACCATCAAAAGTGTTGTCCATTTTTATCGAATAATAAATACTAAGAAATACTCCAAAAATTAGTAAAAATATTTTAAATCATTTAGGAGTATTTGGACAACATTTTTATAAACATAGTTTTGGTATAAAAACTCATTTAACTATAATCATCAAAATCTTGATAAAAACATTTATCTAACACCATCTACATCGACACTTCCGATGTTACATGGTATGGACAACACTTCTGCTTACTATGTGAATCAGCAGAAACCGGTGGACGATCCGGTGACCCTTATTGGGGTATGCCATCATACGAGCAATCATTCTCGACACTATTTGGAGCTGATACTGGTATTGGGTACCCAAACTTTGTTCAGTAGCAACCAATTTATGACACTTATCGTCCTTAATTTAACACATTCCCTATTCCATTTTCACATTACCGTGGAATTCGAGTTCCACTATTTCTTCATCTAATCGTCCATCATTTAATTTGAATTATCGTATTGACGACACCAATGACGAGACATAACAAGTAAAAGAGCTTAATCCGAGTGAAAATGTACGCGAGGCGGTGAGCGACAACGTCGTTGGCGTGGTTGTGGCACCAGAGTCATTTTTAGGTTATTTTGGAGATATTGCATATTTAATAATATTTTGCTTTATGTGTATTATTGACAATTTTTTAAAACATATGTTATTAGTATAAAATAATATTATATAATATTTTATAAGCATTTCAAATAACAAATAATTTATAAATATAACAAATAAATTTATAAATTGTTTAGTATATATATTATAATTATGTATCAAATAATATAGTATAGTAGAATTCAAATCAACTGATGATAATGTAAACATTCTCTGTAGTAACTCAAATCATTACATAATGAATTAATCAAATAATAATTGGATACATCATTACTTAATGATATAATTACTATTGGATTCTTCATAATTTCTAACAGATGAAACAATTCAAATCGGCACTAAGAGTGCCGATTTTTATTAAAAAAATAAAAACATTAATAAAAATGGTGAAGCTTAAAGAGAGATTAATTTCTTTTAAATTGAAAACCAAATGGCATAATAAAAATGACATGGCGCTTAACGATTTTAATATAAAATTGGCTACCTTCAAGCCGTTTTTGATCAATATATTAAGTATTTTTTTTCGGTTTAATTGTGTAACTTGTAAAAGAAAAATGCAACAATGTGTTAAAAAATCCGAGAAATGGCTAAGTTTTATTTTATTAAAATCTTCTTTTGGTGAATACCCATCTCAATAAACATGGTATTCACTTATAATCCCATCCACGATAATAAATTAATACTTATTAAATTTATTATAAGCTATTAAAAAATACTTAGTTTTACCATAAACTTTGGTTTCTAAATAAAATGAAAATTATTGTTGAATGAAGTTGTGGGGGCATAAAGTGAATACTTGCCCCTCTTTTTTAAGAACATGGATGGGTTGATTCACTGATTCTATTCCAACAAAAATAAAAACTAAAATTGTTTACAGATTTACATTATTGCCTTCAATACAGGTTGAGAGTTATTTGAGTCGCTTTATTCTTTTTAAAAAATCACGTATACATAATTTGAAAAACAATATTTGTTTAGTACAAATGTTGAGAGGAGGGTTGATGAGAATCGAACGACTTCAAGCTTGAACTTGAGAGTCTTTAACTATTGGACTACTATTCAATTCCGAAAAATAAAGTAAACGAAATCTTGTTTTGCAATGTACTAAAAGAATCGAAAAATTAGGAGAGAATATAAAAACTCCAAAAAAAGAATATTAGTCGGAGAAATATTTGTACAAAGCCAGATCTTGCTATTGGTTGATAGAACAAAATGGTTATACATTGCAAAATGAAGAGAAAATGTGTTCTTGTAATTTAGGAGAAGCAAGACTACAATTACAAATGAGGATGAAACCTCTTAAATAGAGCTAGGGCTATAAGGAAGATAAAAGACTATTCTACCCTTAACATTACAAATAAATCACAATAATAACAAATATTAAACTACTCTAACATCCCCCCCACAAACTCAAGATCGGTTTGCAAGTAGCATCGAGAGTTTACCAACCAAAAACGAAAGTGAGGAAGCGGGTGTGCTTTAGTGAAGAAGTCGCAATTTGTGATGAGAAGTAATGAGCGACAAAGTAATAGTCTTAGTGTTGAAGATGGTGGCGAGTAAGATGACAATCAATTTCAATATGCTTTGTCCTTTCGTGAAACACCGCATTGTGGGCAATTTGGATGGCACTCTTATTATCGCGATACATAGGAGTGGGATGATGAAGAAAAACGCCCATATCGGCAAGAAGCCATCGTAACCAAGCGATCTCGGTGGTAGTAGAAGCCATAGCTCGGTACTCAAAGCCCGAGAAGAACGAGAGATAACACTTTCGCTTCTTGCTCTTCCATGAGATAAGAGAATCTCCAAGAAAAATGCAAAATCCGATGGTAGTAGATTTACGATCTCTGGGATCACCGCCCAATCGGATACGAGAAGGCACGTAACTCCAAAGAGGAAGAAGTAGACGAAAATAAGAGACTTTGAAAGATGGTACCTCTAAGGTAGCGTAAGATACGAAGAAACTGACTCCCAATGAGCAGTGGTAGGAGAAATGTAATCGACTAACAATGTGAACAAAGATAAAGCAATATCGGGCGTGTAATAGTGAGATAAACCAAACTGCCAACAATGGCACGATCTGAGTAGGATCATCCAAAGGTGTGCCATCGAAGAAGAATATCGAACATTAACTTCAATGGGAGAATCAACGATCTTAGTGTCGGTTAGCGAGCACGATCAAGAATACTAGTTGCATACTTGGGTGTGAAAGGAGATAACCTTTAGGTGACCAACCGACTTCAATACCGAGAAAATATCGTAGAGAACCCAAGTCTTTCATTTCAAAAAGAGAAACAATTTCGATTTTAGCGGTCTGAATCCCATCAACATCATTACCCGTAATAATCATATCATCAACATATAAGGAGAGCACAATAATACCAGTGCGGTATTCTTGATAAAAGAAGCGAGAATCATGATCACTACGACGAAAACCAAGAGAAAGAATAGAAACGAGAACTTCTCAAACCAAGCACGAGGTGCTTGTTTAAGACGATCAAAGCTTTCTTTAGTTTCTGAACCTCTCCTCGATTATGGATCACACCGGAGGAGGAACCATATAAACCTCTTCTTGAAGATTTCCATTCAAGAAGGCATTTACGACATCCATTTGGGATATATGCCATCTGCGGCGGTCTGATCGCAATAAGTGTAATGAATCTGTAGTCATCTTTGCAACGAGGAGCAAAAGTTTCCTCATAATCTAAACCATACCGATGAGAAAAACCTTTAGCAACCAATCGTGCCTTATACCGCTCAATTGAACCATCGATTTAGTTTTGATTTTATACACCCAGCGAGAACCAATTGCATTTTTACCTTGTGGTAGAGGTACGAAATCCCAGTTTGATTTTGACAAAGCGGAGACAATTCTTGGCCATAGCTTGTTGCCAAAGAGGGTCAAGAGCTGCCTCTTTGTAAGAAGTTGGCTCGGAGAGATTGTGAATACATGTCAAAAATGATGTAAAAGATGGTGAATAAGAAGAATAGACAAAATCGAGGTAATTGAGTAGACTTACGAACACGTGAAGGATAATGGGAAGCGGGATCCGCGTCGCGAGGAGGTGAAGAGATAGTCGCGGGAGGAGAGGGAACAATAGTATCGGTAGAAGCATCGGTACCAAAGATCTGCGAAGTATCATCTATATCACAAGCAAAAGGATCAATATGGAAAAGATCGATTTAGACACATTGTGAGAGCTAGATGGAATGGAGAAAAGAGGAATATGCTCAAGAAAGAAAACATGACGCGACACATATAATTTTTGTGCAACAGGATCATAACAACGATACCCCTTTTGACCATCCCCATAGCCTAAAAAAACACACATGGCGAACGAGATGACAATTTACTACGTTACTACGTGAGGGCGAAGAACAAAGCATGTAGAACCAAAAACTTCGTAAGAAAAGAGTAATCGGGAGTGCAACCAAATAATTTCTCAAATGGTGACACACCCAAGGTATGGGCGATTGGGATCCTATTGATTGAATAAACAGTAAGAACGACTTCCCCCAGTTAAGCTAGAACAGAGGCAAATAATAAAAAGAGAAACGGCGGTTTCCATGATATGTCATGTTTTCTTTCAAAGAACACCATTTTGTTCGGAGTATCGATACATGAAGTTTGATATATGGTTCCATCTAAAGCAAGCATTTCACGAAAATTATTAGAGGTATACTCCCCACCCAAATCACATCGAAAACAACTTGATAACATGAGAATGTTGTGTTTTGACAAGAGCTCGAAAAGAGGTATAAATGCCTAAGAAATCGGAAACGACGTTTCATTAGATAAACCCAACAATAGCGTGTGTGATCATCAATAAAAGAAACATAATATCGAGACCCTCCTTTTGTGGCAATTGGAGAAGGTCCCCAAACATCGAATGAATCAAATCGAATGGTGAAGTAGAAATGGACATCTTTTACTAAAAGCGATCTTTGAAAACTTAGCAAGTTTACAACCACTACAACTAGAAATATCATGAGTTTTCAAGTTCCCTAACGATCCGATGAAATTTAAGTACTTCAAACGAGAAAAAGATACATGACCCAAACGAGAATGCCATAAATAAAAATCGGGCGAAGATGGACCCAAACGAAAGAAGACAAATCAACGATAGATCTTTGCAACAACATCCGGTACTCGAAGTTCATCCAAAATATATAACCCTCCACTCCTACGGCTGTCCCGATAAGCCTGCGGGAGTGAGGAACCCGCACACGACAAGAATCGGAAGAAAGTCACGGAATAACCAGAATCGCATAATTGACCAATGAAACAAGATTTAAAGTAAGTTGAGGAATGTGATAAACAACTAGGTAAAGACACATGTGGTGAGATGAGCCAGAACCAACACTGCTAAATGCATAGGCGTGCCATCGGCGGTCATAACGGACCACGAGTTCGAAGGAGAAATAAAACAAAAGATTCGCATTGGGGGACATATGATGAGAAGCTCCACGAGTCTAATAACCAAATAGAGGAAGATATACCCGAGGAGCTCGGAGTTTTGATGAACTGCATCGGACATAGCATGTGGTCAAGACTAAGAATTTCTGGGCTGCTCGTAGAGATTATCTGCAATGAGGAAGTAGCGGTGATGGTGGTACAGTGCGGCAGCAGATTATTGATGGAGGTGGTCTAGGACCACGTTGAGAAATTGAGGATGAGGGCACGCGAGGCGATCGATTCATCAACCGGACATGAGCCTTCCAATGACCGGAGTTCTACAAAAGCTACATTCATCCGGAGCAACAACCTGGGATTTGGCTTATTTGGATCTTCGAATGGGCGGTTTGGAACAGCTAAAACGATGGGCCGGGTGTTGGAAGGATCCCCTTTATTGATGCGAGACTTGTGGCGTGTTTCATCGACAATTAATTCATTGACCCGGAATCAACGGTTGGAAGAGGACTACGATGCAAAAATATTCCCACGCAAAGACTCAAAATCATCACGAAGAGCCATAAAATGAACCAACCGTTGTTCATTCGTCGGGCAATATAAGGAGCAAATGCACTAAGCTCTGATTCTGTCCAGCTAATTGGTCCCAAAGATTTGTCATTCTTGCGAATAGAATTCTGAATACTCATGTCTTTTCATTGCGAGTTCGAATGTCCATTTCTAACGATATTGTTTAGCAAAATTGGATTGTGTGTACAATCGTTCTAAGTGTTGCCAAACTTCCTGCCGTGCCATATTTTGCCAATTGCATACCAATCGAACTCTCAGCGAATTATTAATCCAAGTAATAATCTTGAATTATTAACCTCCTGAGCCTCAAGTTGTTCGAAGATATTTGTCATTATTCTCACTCTTGGGTTTAGATTGAGTACCATTTACAATACTCCACATCCGTTTTCCCTCAAAATTTTTTTATCACATAACTCAATCGTGTAATTTTTCCCATCCAACCGAACACCAATAGGCGCAGCGAATCATCCTTTTTGGAAGCCATATTGCCTACCAACGAACAAGCACAACCAAAACCAACAAAAGAGGCCAAACCCAAACAAACAAAACAGATTCAAACCGAAATATTTGTGAAAAACAAGATATGTAAGGAAGATTACCCAAACATCAAAAACTATGAAGGCGCCCGTTGCTCCGATCTGCTCGGATCTACTCGATCCGCCCGATATACTAAACAAGCTCTCGATCTCTTGATACGCTCCGATCTCTGAAACTATCAACGCAATAAAAAAAAATTCTTGCAACACTTGTGTTCTTGCAACTTAGGAGAGAAATGGTAGAACAAAATGGTTATAAGATTAAATTAGTTGGATCCGCGAACGTTGTGTATAGGATTAAATTTGGCTCGATGCCATGATAGAACAAAATGGTTATACATTGCGAAATGAAGAAAATGTGTTCTTGCAATTTAGGAGAAGCGAGACTACATTACAAATGAGGATGAAACCTTCTTAAATGAAATTTGAAATTTCTGAAAGATAAAAGAGATTCTACCCTTTAACATTACAAATAAATCACAATAATAACAAATATTAAACTACTCTAACATTGGTATCCAACGCTTTCTTATTGCTCCAAAAGCGTGATACCGTAGCGATCCCTCCAAAATCAACGATTGGACGAGAGTTTTAAGCGCGGATAAGAGCCGAAGGGGATAAAAAGAAGAATCCAACAGCTCAATTCAATCAATGGCGGGTTCAGCTTCAACCGTCTCCCTCTTCAACTCATCTTCCCTGTACTGCAACCGGTCTTTCGAGAATACCAAACCATATTCCACTTTCGAAAGGCGCTTTTCATTCACTTGCTTCTCTTCCAAGAAGAAACAGCTCAGTTTCATGGACCAAATTCTCGATTACATTAAAGGTCGCCACTCTTTGTTTATCTGTTTTTTTTTTTTTTTTTTTTTTTTTTATTCCACAGTTATCATTACGCGTTTTATTTGACGGGCTTTGTTCATTTTGTTGCGCGGGCATGTAGGTCGATTTGTTTATCTAAATCTATGTGTTAGAAACGTAATTCCTTGTGTGTGATTAAGGGTTCCGTTTTACCTTGGAATGTTTGTACACTTTATTTATCTTTCTTCTTTTCATATACTTCTGGGAGTTTCTTATATTATCTTTAATGGATTCTTGTTGAGTATAAGTAATGAAGGACTTTGTACGTGTGACTAAGTTCTCTATTGACTAAATTGAAAATTTAGTCAGTAACTATAGGAGGTTGGCAATAGTGATCCTGCAGAATTCACATTTCGCTATCAAGGCCCTAATTTTGATTTCACTCATTTGGTCACCGAAGAAATCCACGTCTTCAGCCAAACATGCTAATGTGGAAACCATTTTCACTTATGCGGACACCCTTTAAGTGAATTGGCATGTTGAGTGGACCAAAAACTCTCATTAAAGGAAAACTCACTTGGAGGACACATAAACGAAATTGGTTTCCACGTCAAACGGTCGGAGGTGTCATGGATTTTTCCAGTGAACTTTTCAGTTTCTAGAGATCAAAGAACTGAAATCGAGATTTTTGAAAATTATGGATTTTTTTTTGCGGTGTGATTTCTGCAGGACATTGTTGTCACCCTCTATAGCTACAGGCAAGCTTAGGAATGAATTGGGCCTATGTGCTAGTTGTTTGGTCATAAATGTGGGCAGGGCCCTCTAGAGTACTTAGAAAAAATGACGATTAAAATTGCAATGTGGATTTCTCTATTTAATATTTAATCTTGGAATACATTTGAGAGCGTGTTTCAATTTTCTTGTATAGGGGTCCAAAGTTAAGGAAATGGTATGGGGCACCTGATCTTCTGCCAAAAGATGGAAAGGAATTGGGCGAAGATGAGGCTGCAGGTCTTATACGCTGAAAATTGCATCGTAGATTATTTACATTTTCTAATCTTTCGTAAATGACCACATTAATTCTTTCCTTTGCTTATCTGGAAACAGAAGAAGAGGAAGTTAGAGATGCAGTGTTAGTAACCGATGGAGATAATGAGATTGGTCAGGTGATGTTATATGTGATCAATTTTTCTTGTCTTGATTGCATGTATCCACTAAAGGTCCATCGTCCGTTCAAAAAAAATTCGGAAGGAACGTAGGCTTAAAGCAAGAAAAATGGTCTTCTGTTGCCAAATTTTTATATATCACGGTCTTTAACTTCTACAGATGATTATACTTTCACTCATTCTCAAAAGAATTCGAATAAAAGCACTTGTGAAGGATAAGCGGGTTGCCTTGGAAGCATTTGGCACTTATGTTGAGGTTGATGCATCTTTATCTCTAAAAATTACAAATCATTTGTTTGTTGTTTGTTTTACTTCTCTTTCTAACATACATAACTTCTTTTGAAGTCTATGGCTGGAGATACGAAGGACACGATATTTCTAAAGAAGGCTTTAAGAGGTGTTCGTGCAGTTATATGTCCAATAGTATGTGTGCAAGTCTCTACTCCATTCCCTTAAACCCATATTTGTTTCCTGATGCTGAATAATTCAACTGTTGTAACATATGCAGGGAAGTAGAATAACTTGGTATGATTCTAGGGATAATTACAAAATTACGACTCAGGTTTAGCCTAATTACAAAAAAAAAAAAACCCAGTTATCTTTCAAAATTATAAATACCCCCTTGACATTTGTTTTATTTTACATTGCGCACCCTCGGGAGGGGGATATTTGTTAGGTAAATACAAACCTGAACAAGGTGTTTGTAATATCTTAAGGAGGTATTTGTAATTTTGAAATATAACTGAGTTTTTTTGTAACTAAGCGAAACCTTAGGGATAGTTTTTGTAATCCTTTATTCTAACTTGCCTGTTCTTTTAACCACTAGTGTTCAACTGTTCATAGTTGATATCATTTTTCATCCTGCAAACTTTTCCCAAGGCTGTAAACCTAAGTTGAAGAAGTCCATTTACCTTTTATTTTTTTCTTTATTTTTATCAATATAACACTACAGTGTTATCAAAATCATTTTTACGATCGTTGATAAATATTTACTGTGTGTAATCTTTTAGGAAGGATTTTTATCTAATATCGACAGCTGGAAAGGTATACAACATGTGATCTTGTTATCTCAGGTAACTCAGATTTGCTATATATATTTGGCACTGCGACCTCAATAATACATGTTTGATATCGTAAGTGTGTGAAGTTTTCAGTTATCTGTCTATAGGAATTCTACTGGTATTCAAGCAGTCATGAATAGCAACGTGAGAAAACTAGCCGAGCAAGATGAGAATGTGGTGAAGGCCTCTGGAGTCCCCTATAGCATTATCAGAACTGGGATTCTTAATAATACTCCTGGGGGCCAGCAAGGCTTCTCCTTTGAAGAGGTATTTTGAATTTCTTTATAACTTTCACTACTGAGCTTTTTTTTCCCATGGAAAATCTGCTATCTTGATCTGAAATAGTAATGCTTTGTATTTAATCATGAAACGAGTGCAAGCTTCTTTGAAACATTTTCAAAGAAATTCTTGCAAATGTGTTGGATCCATTGAATCAACTGTTGTACAACCTTTGAATTTTCACTTCAAACTTCTAAGTATTCATGAAACAGTCAGTACAATGTAAAAAGTATTTTCAAGAGAAATGGTCAGATAAATAAAAGCAGAAGTTTGACTATTTTGGGAGAAAACAATGAAAAACAATATAGCGAAATATATATACATGTTGATTTTACATTATCAATCATGCATGGGACATGATTAAAACAACTATCTTAGCTCATCGTTGTCTCATCATATTTTCCATGCAAGTGGAAAATCCTATGATGATGGCAGTTTTGAAATTTCATGTCACCCACTTTGCTACTAGAAGGGCAAACCGCCGTAAAGCTTTGCTACTTTGCTTTTTGCACGAATTTATAGTATTAACTAATTTTTGACAAATAATTGATACTATAAACTTCATACCACCGACCCCAACATATTTGGGATTTAGGTGCAGTTGATGATGCCTAAATGTTTTGTTCCAGTATTATTAGAATGCTTATTCAATTGTTCATTGAAGTTCACTCAGAAAACTGTCAACAATATAAACCCCGTACTGATTGATTATGGCAATTGATATTTCATGTCACCTTCTTGATTAGCATAAGAAGTCTTTCCCCTAAACATAGATGATATGTTGTCGAAGTTTCTTTGCATATTTAAACTGAATATTCAAGTTGACGAAAATTATCCATGACAGGGCTGTGCAGCTAAGGGAAGTCTTAGCAAGGAAGATGCTGCTTTTATTTGTGTCGAAGCCCTTGATAATGTCCCACAAAAAGGATTGATATTTGAGGTTTGAACATTAGAATTACTTCACGGTGCTAAACTCCTATTTTAATAGTTATAGTTCTTAGATAATAAGTTTCTTTGTCATACAACAGGTGGTAAATGGTGGAGAGAAGGTTTCTGATTGGAAAGAGTGTTTTGCTACATTGATGGATAGGTCAGCTGAGTAGATTCAACACAAAGACATTGAAATAGGTAGCTTTTATATGTCAATTTATTTAGGATTATATCCATGTCATTGTCATTGAAGAGAATTAACCTTAACAAGGAGAAAGGGATAAGAATGGGAAAGGACAAAAAGGAGAATATATATATATATATATATATATATATATATATATAGGCTCAATTGCACGTTTAGTCCTGTAGCTATATGGGTGTTAAATTGTCAACATAGTCATGTTGAAATTACAGTTTACAAAAAAGTCACGTAACTCTCAAAACACTCTCGACTTCAGCCATTTGGTCGCTGAAAGTTGGAAAATTTGCTGGAAAAATCTACACGTCCACATTTCCGACCAAACCTGCTGATGTGGAAACTAATCATTTATGTGGACATCCGACATCCTCTAAGTAACTTGATTCCACATAAGCAAAATCGGTTTCCCCATCAGTGGGTTTGGACGAAATGTGGATATATTTCTTCCAGCAAAATTTTCAACTTCCGCGATCAAATGATTGAAATTGAGAGTGTTTTGAAAGTTACGGATTTTTTTTGCAAATCGTGGTTTTTGTTGGACTATTATTGCCTACTCCTTTAGCTACGGGACTAATATTGCTATTTAACCAATATATACAGGCTTTCAAATGGAGAATTACCCTTGAATAGGAAAAATAGAAAAAGGATAGCTAATTTTTAGGCTATTGATTATCGTCATCGAACTGAGTTTAAGCTTTATTATGTGACTTTTTTCCCCTTCTATTCGGGAGAGGAAAATTTACCTCATCAAATATTAGTTCCATGCATAGTTGGCGCCTCATCCGAGGCTCAAGGCCTTGCGCCTTTTCAGGACCGAGGCAGGCGATGTTAGCAAGGCGCGCGGCTCGGTGCGCCTCGTCTCACCTCGCCTCGGTGAGGCGTGCCTCAGGTGCGCCTCAGTGACAGACCTCTCGAAATGTTAAAAAAATATTTTTAAGGCTGCAGAAATGATTTTTACTAATTCTTTTTGGGTGGGGGCGTTACAGGGTTTTGATTAAAACAAAACAAAAGGGGGTAGTATTTTGATCGTGGCGACCGCCGCCACCGAGCCATACTGCACTAATATGCTTGTTTTGATAAATTTTGTGTCTTTTGATTTGAGATTTGGTACTTATTACTTAACTTTGTGTCTTTTGATCTGAGATTTGGTACTTATTACTTAACTTGATTACTTGATGTGTGTTTTAATCAAATTATCATTTTCAGTAATATATAACATGAAAGAAGATGAAGAAGACTGTGTTTGATGATGAAGAAGACTTTGTGTTTGTGATGAAGAAGAATACAAAGAAGATGAACTATTTGATGATGATGAGAATTATATTGAGATTGATGATTCATGACTGAATCAGTAGTATTTAATATTTCTGTGTTTTTTTTTTTTTTTTTTGCATTGTGTATGCACGCGTTTGCGCCTCGAGGCGCCTTGCGCACTTAACAACTATGGTTCCATGATCAAGATCTGATGTCCCAGAATAAGTTTACTTTCTACATTGATAAAATGGAGTTGATGAAAAGTAGTAAAATTTAGGTATAATCAAAATAACTACCCCTTGGTGTTTAATCTAATTACAAAAAAAGTTCTCTTATCTTTTAAAATTATAAGTATCCTTGAGGTTTATATTTACCTAATAAGTATTCCCTCTTGAGTTCGCAATTGGTAATATAAAAACAAATGTTAAGGGGTATTTATAATTTTGAAAGATAACTGAATTCTTTTTTTAATAATTAGACTAAACCTCGGGTAGATTTATCCTCCTACCATTTTCTCTGGAAAATGAGGTTAAAGAATGGGAAAGAAATATCAATAATAACTATAAAAGTAGAGACACTGGTGGGTCATCTCTATTTATTTATTTATATATTGTTGTGTATTTTGAATAAAAGTTTATACACATTTTGGGCATTTTTTTGGTTGACTCTATTGACCAGAGACGAAAAACTTTCACTTTTCAGCTGAAAAATTCTTCATGCATCTATTGCGCATGGTACAACAATCTACATCCTGTTGTGGGCATTGAAGATTGAAGAATGGAAGAGTTATACTATCCCTTTAACCTAGTAATCATATACTACTATATGTATGGAAAATTAAAAAAAAAAAAAAAGCCTTCGGCATGTAAATTGTACTATGTTTTGTATTCAAGTTTCCATTCTTGTTTATTTCTCTATTTATTTTTAATTCTTTTATCACGTGGAAAGAAGATGAGTCTTTTGAAGAGTGCGCCTCAATAGGATTGAAGAGTTGGAAATTAATTTCATTTGATTTTGGATCATGTTAAAACAACCTAAAACAATAAAAGAAAATCTTTGTGGTTTGATGTAACAACTAACAAGTCACATAAGTGAAATATGCAAAGATGGAAACCGAGGAAAAAAGGTATTCGGATGTAGCCTTTGTGTGGTTAAAGGCGTATTCTTGGGCGAGACCTATGTTCGAACCTCATCTTCCTCCCTCCCAGGACATCCTATAGGTATCCTGTTGGAAAAGTTGTGAAGGAAATTGCACTTTTGGGGTGCGATTTTCTTGGGACCTCGATTGTCTAATGACAAAAGTAAAAGTCGATTCTTGTTCTACTCCGTGAGAACATTAAAATTGAATATTTATTTGTCCAAAATTGTGTTTGGATGAAGGAGAAATTAAAGCTTAAAAATGATGTATTGGAATTAGTTTAAAAGAAGAAACCATGGGTTTGTTTTTTTAAAGGTGGTTTGTCCCACATGAAAACAAAGACATTTTAGACTAGTATATATAATGCCAACTTTTAGTAAGGTGTAAGATTATATTGCATGAGGCTCTCTCCACACGCCTTGCGCCCGCAGGGTGCAAATCACCGTCCGTTCGAGCTCTCAACCACCGACTTGTGTGCGAGTGCGACCTGCGTATTACGAATATCGGACCGAAATCGAGCCACATAGTCTAGCCTATGTTTTGTTTTGAATTTTTATATCTCAGAATAAAGACAACAACAAATCAATTCCTACCTGTAACCTCTAATTTAATTTTGAAATTAAATCAGAACAACGATGTGCTTTTAAATTTCTCAGTCCTGTATCGACGCCTTATAAATAGCAAATTCCAGCAGATCAAGGACACACTCTCAACATCCGCACTTTGATATTTTCTCTGCATATTGTTCTTAGGATTCCTTTGGCCTCCTGCATTTTTGGTGATAATTTCCAGCGTAAATTGATTCGCACGGACAAAAAAGTAGTTCGGTTTTCCCGTCTTATCCTGGGAAACAGACGTCCAAAATAGGGGGCGAATCTATTTTAGGATAGTGTGTCAAACACACGATTCGGGCCATTTCTATTTTTTTAGATTCTCGTAGTTTTTTTTCAATAAAATTTTGAGTTACAACAAATTGTAATTTACAATTCTATTGAATTTCTGGATTTTATAAACATCTTCAGTAATATTTTGCTAACAAACTTAAAACAGATTCTTTTTTATGAGTTTGTAATTTTCTATTCTGAAAATTTTATCAAAGCAAAGATCTTTTGGCAAATTGATTAAAGTTCTTGCTTTTGAAAATTGCAATTAACCTACTACAGATCTGTCCCCCGCACATTGTTCAATTGTGATATATATATATATATATCTCGGTTGGCATGATTTCTTTTATTGTTTAATTTAGATGTTGTATATCATGCCGGAAGTCAAATTGGATTTTAATCAAATGCGTTGGATGCCTACTATTGGATAGAACAATTGTTATTCTGTTTGCTTTATAAATCTAAAAAAATATATATATATATATTCTACTCAAGAATAAAAATTGCTCTATTCAAATCCAATTCAGTTTAGCTTTTATAGCTACTTGAACTCAGAATATTCTTTAAAAATTTGGTTTCGAATTGATTTTTTGAATTTCAAATTCAATTTGGTTTCTCATAATATTATGGATTCTCGATTATATTCAATTGAGTTCTAATAACTCTTGTTTGTTGTGTTGGTTCGAATTTTTGGACTAATAAATTATACCCATGCTATTTTGGAGTGGAAGGAAAATATTTTGGATCATTAAAATAAAAAGTTGAACAATTTAATTTGTTCTTGCCGAATTTATTCCGATTAATCAAGTACTAAACTTTGATTTGAATTTGAAATGACTTCGATTTGAACTCGGAGTTCCGATTGGCGCAAATGAGACAAATGCTACACCCAATCCAGTTGTGCCCAATCCGGTGGTCATCCCTTGTGCAGCCTCGGGTAGTGGCAAACCCTACCATTAATGTGCTGGGTGAATCATCTTTGAAAAATCGAAAAAATTCAATGGCTTGATTTCAAACGTTGGCAACAAAAAAGTCATTTTACTTGACGACGTTGAACTGCAGGTTCTTGACGAAGATCCTCCAAAATTGAGTGAGGATGAAACAGATGTTCAAACCGCTCACCCGGTTGATGCTTAGAATCATGCGATTTCCTTTGTAGGAATTATGTAATGAATGGTTTAAGCAGGCCCATTGTATAATATTTATAGCTCTAAACGAATCACTAAAGAATTGTGAGAATCTTGTTAGGAAATTTATTGTTTAGATTTTGATGAATGCCATGTAAAACTTAGAATAGAAAGTTGGCACCCCAATTCTTGTTGTAAAATGCATTGTAATAAATAGAGTGGCCAACCGAGTTAAGTCGGCTATGCCCTAACATGCAAGAAGAAACGAAGACTAGAAGGAAGACTCACATTGAGACAATGAGTATGGCAAAGAAGAGTAGACGGGAACTCTATCAAGAAGCGGTGAGATGCGGTGAGTGGAGTATCGGTCAAGTCAACTCAAGAAAAGCCAAGTCTCAAGTTGAAGTGACAAGAGTCATCCAATGATTGGAAGGCGACTCTAAATCACCTGGGGGAAAGCAAGGAAATGCGGTCAAGTCGAGATAATCAGAAAAGATCCGTTGCCGCGTAAATCAAGAGATTTACTTAAACAAGTAATATCTCCATACCACCTTTCTCTGAGTGCTCACCCCGAGCGTGCAAAAGGAATGAACGAATGGGAAGCACTACACCGTGTCGAACTCCGAAAAGGTGAAAGAACAATTCATACGAGGAATTGGCAATTCCAAGGATCGCAACAAGACAAGCCAACGACTGCAAGTGACTTTCAAAAATAAGCCTATCTCTTCAACGGGCAAATTTTTGAAAGATCACTATAAAAGGCTGAGGAGTTTGTTTGAGAATAAGTGACACGAGAGACACAAGTTACAGACCTGAACTAAAAACGTTCAAGCAATTATTAGAAAATCTGAAACATTCTCAATCCTCAAGCCTACACTACGAAGAACATCAATCCAACACTCACCTGTGAAGGAGAGATAACTTCAATCAGTTGAAGAGGAAAATACTGAAAAATCAAGGGGTCTACATTCCACGAAGGATTGTAGGAAGGTTCAAGGTCGAACCAAGTCTTAAGCTTTTGGAGGGCTTCGTGATCAAATCCAAAGAGCTTGAGCAAGTGAGCTGTAGTAGCAAGACAGTTTGCCCTGTGAAGAAGGTGAGTCGTACGAGAAGCCGAGTGATCAAGGCGTCTCAGACCGAGTCCCAAAGGATCAAGCCACCGTGTGATCAAGACTTGTATCTGGACTGTTACCACTTTGTATACTGATCATTACCTAGTGGATTCCTCCAGGAGTTGGAGAAGAGAGGAGTAGAAGAATTACCCCATCTTCGAACCTCTATAAAAATTTCATTGTGTCATTTACATTTCAACACTTTAATTTCTGCATCTTAATTGTTTAATTCTGCTGACATATTTGCTATCCACTTGATAATCTATAAGTACTAAATCAAGCACTAAATCCTTGCTTAATCAAAATTAAGGGTGTTAAGTATTCCGCTGAAAAACAAAACCACATTGAGTTAAACAAATGAGTTATTCCATCAACAACTCGGTTGAGTCATTGAGAAACTAACTCTCTTGATTAACTAAATTGGTCAGTCCATCAGACACAAACAGTAGTGTTAACTCGAATATTTAAAAGGACTAAATCAAAAATTTGGTAAGGTTTATTCAACCCCCCTTCTAAACCTTACACTTACACCCCTTGGGACCTACAAGTGGTATCGGAGCGGTTGTTCATTGAACCCTCCGCACCGGTTCTTCAACTAGATCTCCAAACTTTTCAAAGTCTGCTTTAGTACTTAAACTTTCAAAACTCTTTTTATCATTAAAAGTTATTATCATGGAAGCAAATTTGACACGCATCCCTATGTTCACTATTGAAGAATTTGATGATTGGAAAATTCGTATGCAGGCTCATCTATCAACATTACATGATGAGATGTGGATAGTAATAGAAGATGGGCCTCTGCAAATCCTAAAGGTGAACACAACATTTGTCACGAAGAGTCATGCTGCAATTGAAGGAGAAGAGGAAGTTGCTCCCAGACCTGTCATGGTTGAAAAACCAAGAACTGAGTGGACAAATGATGACAGAAAAAGATACAACCTGGACAATGTAGCCAAGGACATCCTTTACAAAACCTTGGACAAAGCCATGTTCAATAAAGTCAAATCATGCAAAACGGCTAAAGAAATCAGGACAAGCCGACATTGATTTGTGAAGGCTCGTGAGCAAATCAAAGAAAACAAATTATCAAAATGTCATCTGAAATTTGAGAACTTCAAAATGATCTCGGGAGAAAACCTGGATCAACTGGATGCTCGGTTCCACGTAAATCACAAATGAGTTATGCCCGTGACTTGGAAAGGAATATACACGAGAAGAAATGTGTATGAAGATCCTAAAAAGTCTTCCAAATTGAATGGGAAATGAAGGTCATGGCACCGGACATTCCATGGACCTATCAAAGACATCCAACCATGAATTATTCTCGGATCTCAAAGCCTACGAGTTTGATCGAGAAGAAAAGACCGAAAGAGACAATCGTACTCAAAACAATTTCTTCTAATTGTTAAAGATGGGAAGAGAGCCGAGGTCAAAGAAGTCATTGATCCGGAAGAAATAGCCTGACGGTTAAAAGATTCAACAAGTTCTTCAATAAGAACTACAAGAGAGAAAGGGCGAATCTTCCGAAGACACTCGGCTCCCTCCAAATCAAGGGAAGATAGGCCAACCAAGAGAACATATCATCAAAAAGTTGAATATCAAAGGGTCGACAATCCAAGAATGGAAAGAGTCGATCAAAAGGTTGAATATCTATCTTTGAATCAGACAACCAGGTCACTATGCCATTGATCGTCCATATCCTCGTAGTCAACAAATACGGGGATGAAGAAGAAAGGAAGGTCTTGAGAGAAAGAAGACAAGAAAAGAAAAAGGCAATGATGGTCGCGAGTGAGATTGTCGAAACAACCAAGTCAAGAGAGACAACATTGAGAGAGCAAAGAAGCCGACTACTCAAGTGACTCGAAGAAGAAGCCCGATCGCTTGATGGCCAAAGAACAAGATCAACCCGACCAAGAAGATGAGGTACAATCTAACTCATCAAACTCGGACTCTAGTGATAGTGATCGTGACACACACACTTCATCACCCACTCGATCTTTATGATTCATTAGGAAAAATGATGAAAGATTTTGAACACATTAAATCCTCACACACACTATTAAATGAGGAAAATAGCCTACTCAAGAGTCAAAACTCAAAGTGACTAAGGAGCCGAGTACTCTAAGTCAAATAGCCGATGAGAATGAAAGTTTAAAAAGTTGAAAATGCTAAATTAATAGCGAAATTACTTTGCTATAGAGAAGAGGAGAATGACCTCAAAAATGTTATCGCCTCATTCACTAAGGCATCTAAATCATTGGATGATCTTATTATGAGTCAAAGAGAATGTGGAGACAAGACAAAGCTAGATTTAATTTCTCTCGTGCTATGTCAAACCTCAAAAGTAATTTTGGAAAAAGGATCTTCAAGCCATGAAGAGTCCGAAAAATCCAAAACTCTAAATGTTGCACACACATTCACTCCAAAGCACACAACAAGCAAACCGGCCTTGGTTATAAAGGAAAAGGAAAACACACTTGAGTGCGCCAAAGGACAAATGAGAAGAGATTCAAGAGAGTTCCTCAAAGAAACTCCAAACAGAAAATACTCTGTAAAAAGGAAGCGAGCTACCAAAACCCCGGAAAATCCATAAAAGAAATACATATGATGGGAATGGTAGAAAATATCCAAGCCAAGTGATTGGAATAATGTAAACTATCGGCAAGATGTACTTATGGAATATAAGCCCAAATGGCAAAGGCCTAGAACTCAAAAAGACCATTCCAAAAGTATAAGAGCTTTCATCAAAGACACACATGCACCTGGCACTACACTCGGAGACACCACAATTACCCAAAGAAAGGCGATTGCTAAAAATTATACACACGACATACGACAAAAGAGACAATTTGTATGAACCTGAATTCCCAAGCAATTTGTCGATTAATTATGATTATGGCACGATAGATGGCAACCCCTTAGAGTCAAATCATTTGGCTATAGGTTGGTTGGATCATCTTACAATTCTAACCCCTCAGACCTGCACAAGTATGGGTACCTAAAACTTAATTTCCTTGATTGCGGTTCGAGCAATGTACCGAAGTGCGGAACCTGGTACATGGATAGTGGTCATTCCGGCATTACGACAGAAACATGAAAAATCTGTCAAAATTCAAGGAAATTAAAGGAGCAAAAGTCATATTTGGAGGAAATGAAGCTCCTGGTGAAATAAGAGGCATTGGATCCATCAAGAGGAATGGATTAGAAATCACGATGTTGCATATGTTGAAGGACTCAACTTCAACCTGCTAAGCATCGATCAACTCTATGACAAGGGTTACTATGTTGGATTCAACATGGGTGTATGCCAAATCAAAGATCTTGAATCGAATGAAGTTGTCTTTGCAAGGATGTAGACAGAAGAATATGTATGTAGTGAATTGGTCAACCGCAACACCCAACACCGTCTACTAGCAAAAAGAGCACAAATTGAATCAAGTTGGGTCGTGGCACAAAAAAGCCGAGTCATCCAATTTCAAAACGATCAACAAGCTTGCACGAAGTAATCTTGTGGAAGGACTTCCGACTCGAGATACAAAAAGGAGAGTATATGCGGCGCATGTCGAAGGGAAAACAAATCAAGTCATCATTCAAAGAAAAGACATGCCAATCTTCAACAAGAATATTGCATCGCTACATATGGATCTATTTGGCCCAAAGGGAACCGGCTAGCATAAGTGGGAAAAATATACCTTGGTGGTAGTAGATGACTACTCAAGATATACATGGACAATATTCATGTGTAAGAAGAAAGAAACTCTACAAAAACTACCACAATGAAGAAGGATTCAAAACGAGAAGAGTCAAACCATTATCAAAATAAGATCGGATAGAGGAACTTAGTTTGTCAATGGAATAATAACTCGCATATTGTATTGAAAATGGTATTGGTCATGAACTATCGGCAGGCAAGAACTCCACAAACAGAATGGAGTTGCGAGAAAGAAGGAAGAACCCTCAAAGAAGCGAAGGACCATGTTAGGTCAAGGGGTTACCAAAAAGATTTTGGGGTCAAGCAATCAACACACTTGCTACACTCAAAATAGATGTATGATAAAAGACAAATTGACAAAGACTCCTATGAGATTTGGGTCGAAGAAAACCAAATGTTGCATATTTGAGAATATTTGGATGTAAATGCTTCATCCACAACAACGGCAAAGACAATCTAAAGGCTTTTGATGCTAAAGTGATGAAGGTATCTTCAGATACTCACCAAAGCAATGCCTACAGAGTACTCAACAAAAGGACTATGGTTGCGGAAGAATCCATTCATGTGGTATTCGATGAGCCAAATGTAAATGGAGAAGACATTGAAGAGTCACCGATAAGTTTGAATCATCCAACCATACGAAGAGTCCCTCTTTGTGTCAAGCCGGAATTATCAATTCGGAAGAAGATGAGATAGTCAATCTCAAAAGCGGTGGAAAATTTGCGGTAAGTGATTACGAGAGAGCGACCCGCAAAGAACACAATCGCAAGTCGATCAATCCAATAACTTACTCCAACCTCGATGTAAGATGGCCGAGAGACCATCCACCGAACTTGTCATTGGAGATATAAAAGAAGGTGTCAAAACAAGATCCGAACTCAACAAGAAGCTATGTTCACATGCTTCATCTCGCAAATAGAGCCCAAAGACGTGTCACAAGCATTGGGCGACACACATTGGATTCAAGCCATGCAAGAAGAGTGAATCGGTTTGAAAGAAATAAAGTATGGGAATTAGTGCAAAGACCCATACATCAAAATGTTATTGGCACCAAATGGGTGTTCGAAATAAGATGAACGAGGAAGGTTACGTGGTAAGAAACAAAGCAAGATTAGTAGCCAAAGGATATTGCCAAGAAAGGGATAGATTTTGATGAAACATTTGCCCCTGTGGCAAGATTGGAAGCTATAAGGATGTTTCTTGCCTATGCACGGCTCACAAGGATTTCATTGTATATCGATGGATGTAAAAAGTGCATTCCTAAATGGTTTATTGGAAGAAGAAGTGTATGTTGAACAACCTCCAGGATTTGAACAAAAGACTCTTGGAGATAAGGTATACAAACTCAAGAAAGCCTTGTATGGATTGAAACAGGCACCCGAGCATGGTATGATACTTTGTCACAATTCCTAATCGAAAATGGATTTACAAAAGGAAAAGTAGATAGAACACTTTTCAATTCAAGACAAAAAGAGTATACTTGCTTGTTCAAATATATGTGGATGACATCATTTTTGGATCCACAAACAAAGAGATGTGTGAAAAGTTTTCAAACCTCATGCAAAGTAAATTTGAAATGAGCATGATGGGAGAGTCGACATTCTTCCTTGACTCCAAGTGAAACAAAAGGATGGAACCTTCATAAGTCAAACAAAATACACCAGAGATTTAATGAAGAAGTTTGGTATGGAGGAGAAGTCTTCGTAAAAATACCAATGAATACATCACCAAAATGGACATGGATGCGGATGGCAAGCACAGTAGATCAAACAAGATCTGAGCACTTATCGGATCATTGCTCTATCTCACAAAGAAGCGGGCCGGACATCACCTTTGTTTGTAGGTGTATGTGCAAGATTTCAATCTGCTCCAAAAGAGAGCCATATGACAAAGAAATAAGAGAATATTGAGATACTTGAAAGGAAGCCAAGAAGTTGGCTTATGGTATCCAAAGAAAGGTGGATTCAAGCTAATTGGCTATTGATTCCCGACTATCTTTGGATGCGAGTGGGACAGGAAGAGCACTTAAGGCACATGTCAAATGCTTTAGGAAACAAAGCACTTCCTGGTTTAGCAAGAAGCAAAATTCAATAGCCACCTCTACAAATTGAGGAGAATACATACTGCGGGCAAAATGTGCCCAAGTCCTATGGATGAGACAAAGAAATGAGAGACTATGAAGTTGAGGAAAAAGAAATTCCAATCATGTGTGATAACACAAGTGCAATTGCCATTACTCAAAATCTGTGTTGCACTCAAGAACAAAACATATCGATGTCGATATCACTTCATAAGAGATCATGTTGAAAGGAAGGACATCATCTTGGAATATATCTCAACCGATAAACAATTGGTGACATCTTCACAAAACCATTATGTGAGTCAAGATTTGAAGAACTCAAACATGAGTTGGGGTTAATTGAACCGAGTGACACTCGAAGAAAGAAAAAAGAAATGGAACAGAAAAGGAGGTGAAAAAGAGTCGAACACGAAAATCACCAAGAAATCACCAGACGGAAGAGACAAATTTACACCGAGTCACCGGTGATAGGCGAGTCACTAAGAGAACTGTGAGAAGTAGAGTTAAATCGGCTAAGGGATAAGCTTAGTCACTTATGAGCAAAGTGACAAAAACGCAAATCGTTTTGACTAAGCGGGAATGTTTTTAAGGAATACGTCAACATAATGATGATGTGTACGGACATAAAGCCGCACACCAAGCTTATGATTGGATATAAATGTCGCCGCATTAAATACGAGACATTAAATGCTAAATAGGCGTGCAAAATCTAAGCCGTTGATTTCGATCACATTTCAAAAACCACCCGCACGCCCTTTCATAAACCATACTTAAACCATTTCCGTCCGTTTCTCTCTCACATTACCAAAACTGTTTCATTTCTTTCTCTCAAAAGCAAAGGCAAAAATTCTCTCAAGCCCAATCTACCTCCAAATCAATCTCCAAGTTTTTCTTTGATAAAATCCTGAAAAATGGCACCAACCTATGATTTTACCAAGTTAGGAAAGCAAATCCACACCGGTCTCTGTGGATTTCGGCGGAATGGTGAAACAGGGGTCCGACGACACCATAGTGAAGAAAATCGCCGAAAAATTGGAAATATCCGGCTTGAAACCGTTTAACGTTAGAATATCCGATGACCTATGTGGAGGAGGTCGCGCGATTCTACGTGAATGCCGAGATTCACGATGAAGGAATAAAGTCATCTGCTCATTCAAAAAACAATCGACTATCTCTCGCGAGGATTTGGGCTCAACACCGCTCACTACCAATCAAGGAGCCTCGGGCATTAACGGCCGATGTAAACTTGGGCCGATGCTTGGAAAGAAATAGCCAAGCCCGACTATCTTGATAAAATAGTGTACACAAAGAAACAAGAGATCTGAAGGAGGATTATCACAAGTTTGTTGGACATAGTTGCCAAATGTATTGACATCAAATTTGGCGGCTTTGACCAACTCAAAAAGCAAAGCGATTGTAATGGCCGCAATCATCGCAGAAAAAGAAAATAAATCTGGCCGAGTTTGTCTACAACAGACTGCGCGAACGTGGGAACAAATCCTTGAGAAGATGGCACATTTGGAGGATCCCTCAGGATATGGCCTAGTGATTGGCCTATTGATGGAGGTGAAAGGAGTCCCTGCTTAGACATGGGAAGGCATTCCATGTTAACAAGAGGATGTTCCGAACAAATCTCTGGCGCACGAGAAGAGAGCCTACGCCAAGAGAGTGACACAAGTGAGGGGGAATCAGTGACCACGAAGATACAACTGTTTCCTCTCCACGCAGAAAAAGCCGCCCCCGCAGTACAAGAAAAGATCGCTTGCCCCTGCAAAGAAAGAAAGTCAAAATCGCTCCTGTCCTGCAGCGAGTCACCCGCCGCAGCCGTGTCTCCCGCCCAAAGAAGAATCGAGAAGGACTCTCAAATACCTTCTCCGATCGTCAAAAGGAGGAGAATCGATAAGCTGGACGGCGGCTCCTCGAAGAAAAACACTAAGACACCGGCCCCTGCCGCCCAAGACTCGAGAGGACACCGTCTCGAACCCGAAATCCCTCCGGTACAAACTAGGAGATGAAGAAGAATCATCAAGCACTCCGAGCTTGAGAAACCAAATGAGTCACCACTCGGCTAGAGCAGATCTGGAGATGTTGGAGAAGTAGAGTCTCCGGATGTAATTGATGAAACAACCAAGTCTGCAAGGCGATCAAAGCGAGGCAACCTCAAGACACACCGTAGTAGTCCACACAAAAACACAAAGAAGGCGATAAAGTGATAGTGATGTAATGATCCTATCTCCACCTTACCCGGACATCCAAAATCGTCTGCGTGAGTGGAGAAATGGAAGTTGAGTAAATCAAGGGAACAGTTCCAACGGCATGAGTTTATAGAAGAAGAAGAGGAACCTGTTAAACTTCCTCGACTAACTCATCGTGCTCCCAAAGATCGGATGAAGACAACGCACGCAGACATCCTGCAGATCTTCAAGGACAAGGAGAAAGAAAAGGCAAGCGAGAGGAAGCCGAGGCACGTGAGAAGGCCCGGATCCGCCCTATCTCCTACACCCACGTAACACACACATCCTCTCCTTGATGTCTTCTCGGACGGTGATGAGGATCCCAGAATCTTCTTTGCCCGACGAAGAGTTGCAAATGCAGACAAGCATTGCACGAATCCCGAATCCTTCACGAGCAAAGATTGATGGAGGGACCAGGAGAGTCCTCCGAACACACCGAAATTGATCCAATGGGAGTGGTTCAAAAATCGCCACTTGTTATTCTTGCCACCACTTCCCCACTCACTCGGAAGAAGCGATAAGGGTCCTGGCAATGAAACCGGGATAATGGGGACCCCAGGTCGAGCCAACCCCTATTGAAGGTGTTTTACCACCGCCCCAACTACTGAACATTCAATCGAAACAAATGAGTTTGGAGACGAGTGACCCCATTCAAGTCACTCACCGGTGCGCCCGGTGAGGAAACTCCTCCACCGCAGAGTCGGAGGATCTGCAGATGACTCCACAACGAATCAAGGAGGCGAAGGAGAGAAAATACAAACACAAGAAAAAATGAAGTTGCCATCAACGAAGCTCGACGATTGAGACTGTCTCGGTGAGGTGCCAACCGCTCTGAAGAGCTAATGACGCTGCGATGCGATCGAGACACGAAGGAAGAATGACCGGAGTTAACACTGGGCGATGAAAGTGCAATCCATGGGGTTGAGACTCGAATGAACACCCGCAATCCATGGGGTTGAGACTTCATGATTCCCAGGATAATCTGATGTAACCTTTCCGGTTCGGGCGTTAAGTTGAGTCATTCCCGTGACTCCAAAAGACTCAACATGCGGATGTTCCAAGCACGAGCAAGTCGATCCCAAGACTACTCGTCAAACCTTTAACTTTGATGATGAGCCACCAATGGAAATCTCATCATCGCCTCGATGACGCTTCCGATAAGGCCGAGACCATCTACTCAATTGGAGAAATCACCGAGACCAACGAAGTCGTTGAGACAAATGAGCTCGGCAAAGTCGGGTCCACTTCACAACAAAACTCACCAACCGAGTCCATGCGCAGCTCCTCAAGTCGCGGTAGGTCGATTCCTAAAAGAACTTCACGCGCACCGCTCATCATCGAACAAATCCCGTTGGCGGTGATGAATCCTTTATAGAATCTTTTCCTTTTTCCCCGGAGGTACCCGACCTCCATGAAGAGTCGAGAACGAACGCGCACGCTATCACGACCAGCTCCGTTTTCCATCAGGCACCATTGTTCCAAATGATTATGATTTTGACGCTGCATGGCCATCACCGCAATGTGAATCAATCGGTAAGTCCGCGAAGTGTTCAAGGCATTATTCGGCCGAGATTGAACGGATGGAGAGGCATCGAGCCTCTATGGACATGCGATCGACAACAGAGATGCCAATCTCACTCTTGATTTAAGAGGCATAACAACAGATCGGGATCGGAATGGTGGCAACAAAGAAAAACAATGCGTGTGGAACAAGTTAGATACTTCAGACATTGTTCAACAAGTCATTGGTATGGAGAGTCGAAAATGCCGATGCAAAAACGAGAGAGAGAACATATTGAGCACATGCATGAAGCTCACATTGCCGAGATTAAGGCTGCTGCGTGAGCAAAACAAGAGTGATCTACAACGTTTGGAAGAGACCATGAATACAAAATTCACCTTCTCATGGCCGAGATGAAGTGATTTCAAAGAGTCCAACGCTACTCGATCCGAATTTCGTCTTTGCATACTCTGCCAGACTCAAGACGAGAACTCTACCATCGTGGGCTAGACTTCCCGCTTGCAAGTCTGTTTCAGGCGTTCCTCTCTCCTTTGATGATGCCAAAAAGGGGAAGAGGAATACCTAAAGCGCGAAGGAGGAAGCGGTGCGAAGGAAAGTCACCGAGAAGTGTTGAAACAAAAGAAAGGAAAGCTTGTTGAGGGGGAAGGATCGACGATGTGACCTTGATGATTGCACAAACCCCCAACAAGGTCACATCACGGTGACATTATCGCGAAGAAACTCCTCAGACTCGCCACTCCAACACTCTGCTATATCTATGGGTGAAAAGAGAAAAACAATTGAAGCGAGGGATGAAGGAAGTGGAAGAAAGAATGGATGCCCGAGTTATGAACATCTTGAAAGAACATGGAGGCATTCCAAGAGACAGAGACACTTATGCCATCTCGGATGTCGGGGCGGAGCCACGATCGCTTGATGAATTTAAAACACTCGAATCAAGGATACTTTGCAAATATGTCTATGGCTCAAGCTTGGGACTTATCTTGGGAAAAGGGTCTCACGTTATGTGAAGAAGAGGCGACGGCGTGAGACTACCTAAGTCACTCTGCCGCCACTCACCGGAAAGAAGAAAGAAAAGACGATCTGATGCACGCCCGTGAGGTAGAGGAAGAAGCGATGGTGGAGGAAGAAGCTTGGACTGAGCCTCCGCCCAAAACATTGAATACGTGGATCCGGAAAGAAATGAGGGATCTTCAATGGGTCTTGACTTGACAAGTAGCAAATTTGCAAGTGGCTAAAAGTAACGCCGAGTATGCAAAAAGATTAGAAGAAGAAAACAAGAGACAAACTCAATGCTATGGGAGAAAGACAGAAAGATTAAGAAGAGATGAAGGCGCCGGGAAGGCATATGAAAAGAAAAAGAAAGCGGTGACGATGAGAAAAAGAGAAGAAGAGAAAGAAGATCTTGAACAAGATGAAAGAAGGAGACAACGAAGGAGATGAAGTGTTCTTTGTCCACCCCTTCGTGTATTTTATTATGTAAATACATACAATGTAAGTCTTACGTAATAAAGCTATAAATTCTTTATTTTTGTGTAGACAAATATGTGCTCGATACACCTTTGTAAACAATTGTGTAAAAGAACAAGAATGTTATGATCAATAAAAGGATTGATTCTGCGCATACATTCTATGTCAATACACTATCTCAGTATGTATCTTTGCTATTTGCATTTTTGAATGGTTTAAGTTTTGGCATCATCAAAAAGGGGGAAATTGTTAGGAAATTTATTGTTTAGATTTTGATGAATGCCATGTAAAACTTAGAATAGAAAGTTGGCACCCCATTCTTGTTGTAAAATGCATTGTAATAAATAGAAATGTGGCCGAGTTAAGTCGCCTACGCCCTAACATGCAAGAAGACAATCAAGACTAGAAAGGAAGACTCACGCGAGACAACCGAGTATGGCAAAGAAGAGTAGACGGAACTCTATCGAAGAAGCGGTGAGATGCGGTGAGTGGAGTATCGATCAAGTCAACTCAAGAAAAGCCAAGTCTCAAGTTGAAGTGACAAGAGTCATCCAATGATTGGAAGTGACTCTAAATCACCTGGGAAAGCAAGGAAATGCGGTCAAGTCGAGATAATCGTAAAAAGATCCGTTGCCGAAATCAAGAGATTTACTTAAACAAGTAATATCTCCATACCACCTTTCTCGAGTGCTCGATCCCGAGAAGCGTGCAAAAGGAATGAACGATGGGAAGCACTACACCGTGTCGAACTCGAAAAGGTGAAAGAACAATTCATACGAGGAATTGGCAATTCCAAGGATCGCAACAAGACAAGCCAACGACGCAAGTGACTTTCAAAAATAAGCTATCTCTTCAACGGGCAAATTTTTGAAAGATCACTATAAAAGGCCGAGGAGTTTGTTTGAGAATAAGTGACACGAGAGACACAAGTTCTGACACCAACTAAAAACGTTCAAGCAATTATTAGAAAATCAAACATTCTCAATCCTCAAACTACACTACGAAGAACATCAATCCAACACTCACCGTGAAGGAGAGATAACTTCAATCGAGTTGAAGAGGAAAATACTTGAAAAATCAAGGGGTCTACATTCCACGAAGGATTGTAGGAAGGTTCAGTCGAACCAAGTCTTAAGCTTTTGGAGGGCTTCGTGATCAAATCCAAAGAGCTTGAGCAAGTGAGTCAGTAGTAGCAAGCGCAAAACCGCCTGCGTGAAGAAAAGGCGAGTCGTCGAGAAGCCACCGAGTGATCAAGCGTCTCCGTGACCGAGTCCCAAAGGATCAAGTCACCGTGTGATCAAGACTTGTATCCGGATTACCACTTTCAGTATACCGATCATTACCTAGTGGATTCCTCCAGGAGTTGGAGAAGAGAGGAGTAGATGAATTACCCCATCTTCGAACCTCTATAAAAATTTCATTGTGTCATTTACATTTCAAAGACTTTAATTTCTCAGTATCTTAATTGTTTAATTCTCACGACATATTTGCTATCCACTTGATAATCTATAAATCTAAATCAAGCACTAAATCCTTGCTTAATCAAACTTAAGGGTGTTAAGTCTTCCAATGAAAACAAAACCACAATTGAGTTAAACAACCGAGTTATTCCATCAACACTCGGTTGAGTCTGCATGGAGAAACTAACTCTACCGATTAACTAAATTGGTTGTCCATCAAGGACACAAATGTAGTGTTAACTCGAATATTTAAAAGGACTAAATCGAAAATTTGGTAAGGTTTATTCAACCCCCTTCTAAACCTTACACTTACACCCCTTGGGACCTACAAATCTCTTGACCACAAGTATAAGTCGAGGATGCGGGGCTAAAAAATTTATTGTTGGCGATTCTTAGACTTTAAAATGATTGATTCCAAGTCTGTAATAAGTCAAGTGCAAGAACTTCAAGTGATTATACATGATATTCTTCTTTGAAGGAATGGTTTTGAATGAAACTTTCCAAGTGGGCGCAATAATTGAAAAATTACCACTAGGTTGGAAAGATTTCAAGAACTATCTCAAGCACAAACGAAAGGAGATGAACGTTGAAGAATCGATTGTTAAGCGGATTGAAGAAGATAACAAAGGTTCGAAAGAAAAATGTTCAATCCTGTGGCTACTAAAGCCAATGTTGTGGAGCATGGCGAAAGCTCCAAAGGGAAAAAGAAAACCGGGAAAACCTGGTAAAAGGGTTCAATAATTGGGGACCAAAAGGAGGCATTTCAAGAATATATTCAAGAAAAATGCTTCAATTGTGGCGGCAAAGGGTCACAAGGCCTCTCGATTGCAAGAAATCGAAGAAGAATCGGGAGGCTAACAGTTGATCACATTTCTCAAGAAGTGTCGATATGAACCTGGTCGGTGATCTCCAAGTGAACTTGGTAGGTTCAAACCAAACAATGGTGGATTGATTCTCGGTGCTACTAGCACGTGTGTTCTCAAAGAAATGTTTAGTTCCTTTGAGCCAATCAAGACGGCGAGAAGTGTACATGGAAAAGACAAAGTGGTTATGAAGATGACGTCCGGAAGGAATCGACTCTAAATAATGTGTTGTTTGTACCAGACATTCGTAAGAGTTTGGGTGTCTGGTTTGCTTTTAGATAAGAATGGTTTTCGCATTGTTTTTGAGTCGAGGGTTGTTACGTTGTTAAAAAATGGGATGTTTGTAGGCAATGGTTATGCTTCGATGGGTCGTTTAAGCTCAATGTAATGGTTGTTTTAACCAAAAGCTAATGAAATGAATAACTCTTACATTTACTTGCTTGAGTCTTCCAATTTGTGGCATGGCGGATGTAGCGCCCCACTTTTTATAAAGGATTTTTTTTTGAGCGTTACTAAAATAAAGAATACATTTATTTATTTTTAATATAATAAGAAAGCGTATTTAAATGCGCATAGATAAGACACATCTAAAAAACAAATGGAAATATTTTATCAATAAACTCAAAAAAATCCATCACACTTAAAATCCATCACACTTCCGCTTTATTTACTCTCATTTTATAAAACATAGTCAAACTAAAAAAATTTGTTGCGCCATTTACTTTTTATATATATATATATATATTTTAAAATAAATAGATAACTCGGGCGGAAAATAATGAAGTTTTAAATAAATTACTAAAATAATTCTAAAATAAGCAACCTTAAAGTATTAGCTAAAATTGAAAATATATTAGTAATATTACAATGAATTAAGAGATAGTATGTCGCATTTGTTTGAATTTGAAAACCATCAACAACTCAAAACTTAAAAATTATAGTGTAAAATATTCGGCTATCCCCATCATCGGCAAAAGATCCACCTATTTAATCGAAAATAGTTTGAATAATAGGAGTGAGTAATACATACTCAGGGATTCTAATTGTCCAAATTAAATATAAACAAGCATAATTTCTCAAATTTAAGCACATATACTTTGTCATCACATATACTTTGCCATTTGGCCGAAACCATCACATATACTTTGCCATTGGCGGCCACACATATACTTTGCCATTGGCCGAAGCCTCACATATACTTTGCCATTGGTCGAAGCCACACATATACTTTGCCATTGGCGAAGCCACACTTTGCCATTTGGCCGAAGCCACACATATACTTTGTCATTGGCGAAACCTACTTTGCCATTGGCAAGCCATACTTTGCCATTTCACATAAATAAGCATAAATTCTTCACATATAATATGCACATCAAGTTCAACAATTACAATCACATTGTCAAGTATAGAATTCATAAAATTATACATGTAGATATTTAATAAAGACAATTAAACTTCGCACTTAAAAAGTGTAAAGGAAAAATCCCTACCTCTATTAGTAGTTAAATGCGGCAATGCTTGAACGGGCAAATAAAAGTCCTAATGGTTCGGTTCCTCGTCGCCTCGATTAGTAGTTAAACACGATGCTTGAATGGGCAAATAAAAGTCCTAATGGTTCGGTTCCTCGCCACCTACAATACGTATTGACATAATTAGGTGTTTGGAAATAAATTTTAAATTCTAAATTGTAGTAAAAGTACTTAAGTAATAGCCTAAGGCTCTTAATAGAAGGAATTTGACAAAAAAATATATGTTTTAGGGGCAATTTGAAAGAAACAGAATAAACTTAGGATTTTGGACTAAATTGAAACATTGTGGGGCTAAACCAAAATTTTTAGAAAGTACACTTTGGTCCTTATGGGCTGAATTGAAGTTTCTAAAAGTTGAATTTGAATTTAGGATGAAATTAAAACTGTCTGGGGCTGAATTGAGAAATGGCAGAAACATTGATTTGGGTTTAGGGCTTAATTGAAAGTTAATGGACTCAAATGAAAAGTCTAAATTTTACAACCAAGACCAAACTCCTATTAAATTCTCAAAACAAAGTCCCTGTCCTCTAAACTCAAATTCACGTCTGCAAATCCATGGACAATCAACTTTTCTTCTTTCTCCAGTTCTCAGTACTATTTAAGCACCTGAAGAGAAAATCACTGGTATTCCCCCTCAAATACCCCACCCATGCGATTGCCTTCCAACACTGCTACTTACATGGAAAATTACCTCATAAACGATGCCGAAGAGCGCGAGACATTCCACGCCTTCTTCGATCGATGGCTCGTCGAGCAAAACCAGCACCTCGAAGGACTCATGACCGCCTCCAAAGAAATCGAGCAACAACCGATCGATTGTGACAGAATCCTACGCCCTAAAACCGCGATCGAGATCGAGCATTACGAGCAGTACTACCGCGCGAAATCGAATTGGGCGAAAAACAACGTGCTCACGATGTTCAATCCGTCGTGGCTGAGCAGCCTCGAGGACGCATTCATGTGGATCGGCGGTTGGCGGCCGAGCATGGCGTTCCACTTGCTCTACTCAAGTGTGGGCTCCAGCTGGAGGCGAATCTCGGCGAGATGATGCGAGGATTGAGGACGGGTTTGAGGGGAACTGGGTATCCCTATCTCTAGAGGGGAACTGGATATCCCTAACGCAACTTTCTTCCCCTTCAAGTTTGTTAAAGGTGTGAGAAACGTGGGTTTGAGGGGAACTGGATATCCCTATCTCTAGAGAAAAGTTGGGGATTAGAGTTATCTTTAAATTTAAAACTCACACACTAATCTGCGAATGTATATATATAAATTAAATAGTAGCAATTAAAGGAAACAGTAGAAATTAATTATATATTTGAAGAATAAAATAGAATAATTAATAATCGAAATGGTAAAAATAATAAAAGAATAATAGATAATTAATGGTATTATAGATTTGGTGGACTGGTGCTTATCTAAATCGATTTTGATGAGTTTGACTATATTTGAGTTTTGATAAATAAAAATATAAGACTCAACCAGAATGGGCAGGAATTTAAAATGGGTTGATAGTGGTCAAACAATATTTTCTTTATATAATAAAAGAAAAATATTAAAACTAATAATGGTATTTAATTATAATATTACTAATAATAATCATAAAAGATGATACGACTCAAATATGGTAAATAAAAATACTGCATGATTATAAAATCAAGAAATACTTATATGGGCTTGCTAAAATGGAACCTTTTAAAAAAAAAAATCTTCACGCCAAATTTGAATAGAACGAACTAAAATTAGAAAAAATCCTAAACTCCATAAGTAATTGATCTACTATAAAAATTATGGGGTGTTATATATATAGTTGTTCATACGTGTGATAAACATATGAAGGAAATATGAAGGAAATATTATCGAAATCTCAAACTAGTTAAAATGTGTCATCGGAGATTTAAGCTTATCTAATTGTGTTAAAAATTCAAATAAAAATTCTCCTCTCAACTTGAAATAAACTATTATAATATATATATAATACTTTATAAAAATATAAATAAACTATTATTCTTAATTTTTTTGAAAGAATACAATAATTAATCCAACATAATAATAATAGTAATAATATTAACACACGTTACATATATAGTGGAATTCGATCTTATTTAAAAGGATTTTGAGCTTTGATAAAACAAAATATATGATTGGACCATTGAATGAGTTTGAATTTAAACCGATTGATGGTGATCAACAATATTATCGTAATATAACAAAAGAAAAATACTATTTATAGTATTAGGAATAATAACATAAAAGACGATAAATATCAAACCATAAGCTGGGTATTACAAGAGACTACAGCGGCGGATGCACATGGTCACTTGGGGGTACAGTTGTACCCCCAATCTGAAAAAAAAAAATTTAGTTTAAAATAAATATTAATAATATATTTGTACCCCCTTTAAATTATATTTTAACAATTTAAAATTCAAAAAGTTAAAAGTACCTTACCTACTTTTGACACAATCCCCCACCTTTTCTTCCCCTTTTCTTCCCCACAATTACTTTATTCCTAAAAACCAATTGGAGGACCACACCCATCCAAACAACTTGGCTGCAAACAAACCATTACCAGGTATCTTCTTACCAAAATCTTTTTTTTTCTCTAAAACTGTAGCAGATTTTATTGATAAAACAAAAAGGGATAACAAAATATACAAACCAGGATCAACCAACCCAACACACAAAAAGGCAAACAATATGCACACAGGTCCTAATCGAACCAGGGGAGAACCAAATGCTAATTATTTCCCCAAATCCAATAAACTATAATTTGGTTTATCATTTAGCTTAATTAATATTTATCATTTTAATTTAATTATTGGGTGATTTATTATTGGGTTTATTATGAAGTTAGTTGTTAATGAAATATAAATTAGGGTTTGTGGATTATGATTGTAATTGTGGATTTATAATAGAATTGGGGTTATATTAATATATTATTGTACATATATAGTTGATTCTTATTGTTTATTGTTAACTTAATTAGGAAATGAAGAATGATATGCCTAAGTCAAACTCAAAGAAAACCAAGACAATGGTAAAACAACCCGATCTTATACAATTTATGTTCAAGAAAATGAAATCTCAAGGGACTTCGCTCTTCACAAAGAGATAGTGTTGCTCCCGCAATTGATAGTGAGTCCCCTTCATCTCTATCATTAAATTCCATCCAAGAGGAGGAAGAATTACTATATAATGTTGAATTTCTTCCTCATGATACTTTGGGAAAAGAATAAACATAATAAATTATCCTCCAAAACAACGAAATGCAATGAGGAGAGCATATATTCTTACAAAACCTTGTCAACCAAAAACTCATGACTTTACTCAAAGAGACATTGGTGGTATCGTCGATTTGGTGTCTTATGGTTAAAAAAATATGATTGGCTTGAATATAGTGTTGAGAAAGATGCATCATTTTGTTTTGTTTGTTACTTGTTCAAGAATGACGTTGAATCTAGCACGGGAGGGGATGCATTTGTTAATGAAGGATTTAGGTATTGGAACAAACCAATTCGGTTTGAGAATCATGTTGGTGGAGTTAGAAGTTTTCATAATCTTGTGTATGAGAAATATGTGAATTTAAGAGACTAAAAAAAAATCTATTATACATGTTTTTGATAGTGCAAATGATGTGATTCGAAGTGAGTATGAAACTCGCTTGAAAGCTTCACTTTCTTGTTTGAGGTTTATTTTGCGCCAAGGTTGGCATGCCGTGGACATGATGAAAGTGAGGAATCAAATAATAGGGAAATTTTCTTGAGCTTTTGAAATGGCTAGCACAACATAATGATGATGTTAAGAAAGTCATTTTTGGAAATGCTTCACGAATAATCAAATGACATCCCCATGATCCAAAAAGATCTCATCAATCAAGTTGTGCTAAGAAACAAATAAACGCATTATAGAAGAACTTGGTGATGATTACTTTGGTATTTTAGCCGATGAGTCAAGTGATGTATCCCAAAATGAACAACTAGCTCTTTGTTTGCGTTATGTTGATGGTAAACTAGGAATGGTAAAAGAGAGATTTTTAGACTTGTACATGTTGGTGATACCAACGCTTTGTCACTAAAAGTGCAATTATATCTTTGCTTGTGGAACATTCGTTGAGTCCATCTAAGATTCGAGGGCAAGGGTATGATGGGGCTAGCAACATGAAGGGTGAGATATAATGGCCTTAAGACTTTGATTATGAAGGATACTCCATGTGCGTACTATGTTTATTGTTCTGCTCATCAACTTCAATTAACACTTGTTGTCGTTGCTAAAAAAACAATGACCGTGGTTGGCTTTCTCGAGACACTTGCAAACTTGTTGAATGTGATTGGAGTTTCTTGTAAATGAAGAGAAATGATTCGAGAAATTCAAGCTCAAAAAGTTGCTCAAGCATTGGGAATGGATGAACCGGAGAGTGGATCCGTTTGAATCAAGAACTTAGTTTGAAAAGGCCTGGTGATACTCGTTGGGGATCTCATTATAAAACTCTCTTGAATGCTATCCACGTGTTTCCTACAATTGTTGAGGTACTTGAGATGATTGGGAAGAATGCTTCAAATTTGGAAGATAAGGTAAAAGCTCAAGCCATTTTGTACTCATTAGAGTCATTTGATTTTGCTTTTATGGCACACTTGATGTTGATTTGTGTTTGGGTACACTAATGATTTGTGTCTTGCTTTGCAAAGAAGAGATCAAGATATTGTTAATGCCATGTCTCTTGTTTCTTTAACTAAGAAACTATTGCAAAAGACAAGAGATTGTGGATGAGAATCTCTCTTGAATAAAATCACTTTATTTTGCACTAAGTATGCAATTGTTGTTCCCGATATGGATGCTCATTATATTCCACAAGGAAGATCAAGGCGTTTTGTTCAACAAGCGATAAACCTTCATCATTTTCGGGTTGATTTTTTTCTAGGAGTGATTGATTTACAACTTCAAGAACTAAATAACCGATTTGATGAGGTTAATATGGAATTGCTTATATGCATGGCTTGCTTAAGTCTTAAAGATGGCTTCTCTTCTTTTGACAAGACAAAAATACTTAAACTTGCCACATTTTATCCCTCCGATTTTCAAGTATTGATTTGATGACTCTTGAATGTCAACTTGATATATTCATTGAAGATATGCAAAGAGATAAGTTTCAAAATTTGCATGATCTTGGTTCCCTTTTGACGATGCTTGTTGAAACAAAAAAACATGTGACTTATCCGACAATTTATTTGCTTATGAAGTTGATGTTGATTCTCCCGATCGCCACCGCAAGTGTAGAAAGTGTATTTTCCGAATGACTTGTGTCAAAAATAGGTTGCGGAATAGCATGGGTGATCAATTACTAAATGATTGTTTGGTCACTTTTGTTGAAAAAGATATATTTCTACAAGTTTGAGATGATTGTATCATAGACCGCTTTTAGAAAATGAAGACGTCGAACCCAATTGTAATTTATATTTTTAATAGTATGTATATTCTGTTTATTTCAATATTTTGGGTTGTACAACTTAACTACTAAACACCATTTATGCGCATTTTTTTTAAATATCTATCGTACCCCATTATTAAATTTGGATCCGCCACCGGTAGACTAGGACATGTTAATTATGATACTTTAAGTAAATTAATTAACTTGAATTATATACCAACATTCCATATTGATTCAAAGCACAAGTGTGAAACTTGTGTTAAGGCAAAGTTAACAAGGACTTCATTTAAAAATATTGAAAGAAATAATGAACCACTTGATTTAATTCACACCAATGTATGTGATTTAAAATCGACACAAACACGTGGTGGCAACAAGTACTTCATTACTTTTATAGATGATAACACAAAGTTTTGTTATGTGTATCTTCTTAAAAGTAAAGATGAAGCTATAGAGAAATTTATTCTCTATAAAAATAAAGTTGAAAATCAACTCAATAAGAAAATTAAGGTGTTAAGAAGTGATCGTGGAGGTGAATATGAATCACCATTTGCTTTGAAATTGTGCCCAACATGGAATTAGACACGAAACAACAAAGACCTTATTCACCTCAACAAATGGCATTGCAGAATGGAAAAACCGTACACTTAAAGAAATGATGAATTCCATGTTATTAAGTTCTAGCTTGCCTCGAAACATGTGGAGGGAAGTCTAAAATCGACGACTAATTACCTTTTAAATAAGGTACCCGTAAGAAATTAGACAAAAGCCCTTACGAGCTATGGCATGGAAGAATGCCATCCTACAAATACTTACGAGTGTGGGGGTGTCTTGCTAAGGTTGTTATACTTACACCAAAGAAGGTGAAAGTAGGTACCAAAATCACCTTGGATTTGCATATTTATTGGATATGCACATAACAATGTTGCTTTTCGGTTTCTTGTGCATGAATCTAAAGTTGAAGATATACACAAGAACATGATAATTGAATCAAGAAATGCCTCGTTCTTTGAAAATGTATTTTAAGTGCGGATCGAGAGAGAAGCAAGCTCTTTTAAACGAATACATGATTCAATAGAACAAGAGCAAGGAAATAAAGAAGAAGATGAAGAACTTAGACGCGAAAAAACGAGCTAGGATAAAAAAATCGTTTGGTCCGGATTTTCTAACCTACATGCTTTGGAAAGTGAACCTCAAAGCTATAGAGAAGCTATAACTTCTTTTGAAGGACCATTATGGAAAGAAGCCATAAAAAAAGTGAAATTGATTCCATCTTGCAAAACCATACCGGGAACTAGTGGATCTTCCTGAAGGAAGTAAACCACTAGGTTACAAATGGATTTTCAAGAAGAAATGAAGCGCAGATGGAACAATTGATAAGTACAAGGCTAGACTTGTAATTAAAGGTTACTGAGACAAAAGAGGGCCTTGATTACTTTGATACGTATTTTCGATTCGAGAATAACCTCCATTAGATTGGTACTTGCAATTGCTTTGCATTGCGAAATCTTGAAGTACATCAAATGGATATAAAAACTACTTTTCTAAATGGAGATTTAGAAGAGGATATTTATATGGAACAACCTCAAGGATTCTCTGCACTGGGCAAGAGAACAAGGTTTGTAAACCGGTCAAGTCATTATATGGCTTGAAACAGACTAAAACAATGGCATGAAAAATTTGATAATGCCATGAAGGAGTGTGGATTTAAAATAAATGAATGTGATAAATGTGTTTATGTTAAAGACACCGAAAATGGCTATGTCATTTTGTGTCTTTATGTAGAAGCGACATGCTTATCATTGAAAGTAATGATAAAATAATTAAATCCACTAAAGATATGTTGAACTCCAGGTTTGACATGAAAGATATGGGTTTAGCCGACGTGATCATCGAATAAAGATTTCTATAACTTCAAATAGACTCGACACTTGATCACCACATTATGTGGATAAGATTCTAGAAAAGTTTAGTAAGGATGACACGTCATTAGCTTGAACTCCTATGCAGACACAAGTCAACGTCTATCGAAGAATAGAGGTGAGGCCGTGTCTCAATTGGAATACTCACGAGTCATAGGAAGTCCGATGCACTTAATGAATTGTACAAGGCCAGGCATTGCTTATGCAAAGTAAATTGAAACAGATATACGAGTAATCCAACACATGAACACTGGAAAGATATAGTGAGAATACTTAGGTATTTAAGATACACTCGTGATTTTGGATCGCACTATACAAGATATCCTGTGTTATTGAACGATACAACGATGCAAATTGGATATCGATATTAAAGACTATAAGTCTACAAGTGGATTTGTATTCACTTTAGAAGGTGCAACCATATCGTGGAAATCTTCTAAGCGGAGACGGTTATAGCTAGATCCTAGGTTATAGCTAGATCCACAATGGAGTATGAATTTATAGCTTTAGACAAGTGTGGAGAAGAAGTTTAATGGCTCAAAACTTCTTAGAAGATATTCCAAAGTGGCCAAAGCCTTTGTGCGAGAAATTTGTATATATTGTGATAGTCAATCAACGATTGGCGGAGGCAGAGCAATATGTATAATGGTAAGTCTAGACACGTTAAATCGTGAGACACAATACCATTAGACAAATCGCTTCTCAATCGGTGTTATCTCTATTGATTATGTGAAGTCAAAGGATAATATAGCGGATCCATTAACCAAAGGGTTAAATCGAGAGTTAGTTGCAAAATCATCAAGAGGAATGAGACTTAAGCCTCCGGAAAAATGAGTTGATACAATGGAAAACCAACCTAGTTGATTTGGAGATCCCAAGATCTAGGTTCAAAGGGACAACCTAATTGTAAAAAGACTCTAGGATCATTGTGGGGGATTTTTCCCTTGTCCATTCCTTGACAAAGTGAAACCCGTGGAAAGAAGAGGATAAACATTTGGCTTTTAATGATTCTTGTGTGTCGGTAAGCAGTTTGGGTAGTGCGTGTTAGATAAATATTTTTATCAAGATTTTGATGATTTTGTTTAAATGAGTTTTTATACCAAAACAATGTTTATAAATGTTGTCCAATACTCCCAATTGATTTAAAATATTTTTACTAATTTTTTAGAATATTTTTGAAGTTTTGTTTTGACAAAAATCGGACAACATTTCAATTTGGAGGTCGGCCGAGTCGAGCAAATGGTCGACCAGATCCAAAAGCACAAAAAATGAAACAAAAAGCAATTCTGTGAAAAAAAAGAGAGAGGCGACGGTCGGGCGGGCGGGACCGACCGGACCGGACCTAGGCGACGGGTCGGACCCTCCCGCGACCGGTCGCACCCTCCCGAATGGTACCGGATCGCACTATTTTTCTCTAACGCTCGAAATTTTCTATAGAGCGACCGGTCACACATGTAATCTTTTGACAAAGAAAATTTGTACCGTTGGACATCCTTATCAGCCAGATTTGCTTTTCATTTTTGTACATTATTTCTACATCTTGTGATCCTCTTTTTGTAGACAAAAGTGAAGAAGGAGGAGCCTATGTTTGTGAAGACTCTCCTATAAATAGAGGATGATTTGAAGACACAAGAGAAGAACAATACAAGCAAATACGATAAGAAATCAAGAAATTTCTAAGCTATCATATTCAACACTCTTGTTGTATTTATAGCCTAAGTATTTCACTTTCACATCTTGAGGTCTAAGCTTGATTCTTGATTACACTTGCACTCAAAAATTGTATTATTCTTTATAGAGTTGTAATCTTGAATTTTTCTATCATCCAAAACAAGATATCCTTGTTAGTGTTCTTGTGGTAAGAACACACTTGGGTGATCTAGGTGTTAGGTGCAAGAAGATTGTGATAATCTTCTTATTGAAGAGTTTGGTGCTCTTTGAGGTGTTGAAGAATTTGGTATTCTTCAAGGTTGAAGATTGTGGTAATCTTCACAAGGTGCCGTTGAAGATTGTGGTAATCTTCAAGGAGTTTGAGGTAATCTTCAAAGAGGTGTTGTAAGGTGATGTTGTATTAATTGTGGTAATTAATAAAATCTTTTTTTCTTTTTGAAATCTATATCCGGAGATACTTTGGAATGGTAGAGGACTAGGCCCTAGTCGGTTGAACCTCTATAAATCGAGGCGTATTATTTAATTTCCGCACCTTTATTCTTGTCTTTGATTGATCATTCGAAAAAGAGGACTAATTGCGAAAAATCGGTATAATCTATTCACCCCCTCTAGATTATCGTAGCCACTTGGACCACAAGTGGTATCGAGCCAGGTTCTTTGGCTAGCTCATTCCGAGTAAAGAGGAAAGATCCATGGCTACGAACGAGTGATCTACCAACCGCGCATCATTCAATAGATCGCCTCTTTTTCGACTCCAACAATTATGCATTTTGGAAAGATAGAATGGAATGCTTCTTACAAGGTTGTGGGTTTGATATTTGGGACACGATTATAAATGGAGTATCCATCCCGATGAAGAAAAAGGAAGACGACACTCAAATTCCCAAAGCCCTCAAGGATTATGATGATGAAGACAAGAAAATATTCTCCTTAAACGGTAAAGCTCTTAATATTCTTCATTGTTCTCTTTACCGCTACGGAATATATAATCGTATTAGAGGTATACGATCTGCTCATGAAGTTTGGGAAAACTTAGAAACTATCTATGAAGGCACGAAAAAGTTAAACAAGCTAGAAAAACGATGCTTGTTAAAGATTTTGAAAATTTCACAATGCTCGATGGTGAAGGGATTTCAAAAATGGTTGAAAGGCTCGACAACATTGTAAATTATTTGTGGGCACTCGAAAAAAGTCATTTGGAAGAAGACAAAGTTACCAAATTTTCAAATGTTCTTCCTGGTTATTGGTCCGAAAAGGTGACGGCTATCATAGAAGCTCAAAATTTAGAAACTCTAAATTTTGATGAGCTTATCGAAATCTTATCATCTATGAAGCATATGCAAATGAAAGGAGTATTTCAAAAGCATCCACCTCTCAACCGGATTTTATAACAACTTGGGATGAGCTCCTTACAACTTCCGACGATGAAGAAGCCGAGCAATGTCTAATGGGAATCGAAGAAGACAATGAGGTACGCTTGTAACCGTACTTCTTTTTAGTAATGAATTGCATGATGATTATGATGAATTGCAAAATGATTTTGATGAGCTTCAAAATGAATTCCAAAGCTTGCTTTTTAAATATAAGAATTTGAAAAAGGAATTCAACACCATGAATAATGAAAAGGATAGTTTACATGCTTCTTATGAATCTGTTACTAGTGCTCATAATGTTATACTTGATAAGGTTAGAATTCTTGAAGAAGAAAATAGTACTCTAGTTAAGGATATTGATTGCATGAAAAAAGATATGTTGAAGTTCAACTTAAGTACCGATAAAATGACCAAAATTATTGATGTTCAACGTTGTGATCATTTGAAACTAGGACTTGGTTATAAGCCTAATGTTATTAATGCCAAGAAAAAGAACCAAGTCTCTATGCATGTTGGTCATTATGCTTCTAGAACTATTACTTGTTTCTATTGTGGTAAAATTGGTCACACGACTAATACTTGTCGGGTTAAAAATAGTTCTAATTATTGTTGGAGACCTAAAAGTCTCAATGTTAATCCCAAAGGACCCAAACACTTAAGGGTACCACAAGAAAATTTTATGTTAGGTACTCAAGCGCAATATAAATCAAAGGAGTTTTAAATTGTCATATAGACAACAAACAATCGCGCCATATGATCGAACGAGGAGATATTACCAACAAAATTACTTTTCAAGAAGAAGGTATAATCAACAATGGGAAAGATACAACCCTTGTCAATGGCAAAATTGGTAACTCTTATCCTCTTCTTGTAGTATGTATTTTCATAATGTGTATTTAGTTTTTGTATTGATTCTTTATAAAAATGTTTCTTAATAATGAGATCTCAATTTTATACTCTCGGATTTACAAATTTCAAAAGAGACTTTACATGGATTTTCAATAAGAACTTGTTTTATCAAACTTTTGTTGATTCCTTAAATAGCATAGTATGTGCTACATGTTCAACTTCTATGTTGTTCAATATTGTGTATATTATTAGATATCACTATGCTCGTGTGCAAGATATTGTGTCAAGTTTTTGCGGGTAATATTTTGGTATTAAGGAACAAATGATCGTAGACTCATCCATTGCCATCTACGTCATAAAGTGTCAAGAGTGCGAAAGGCATATTGGTTGACAAATAAATTCGAGGTATGTTTATCAACTTTCATTATTCTTATAGACTCGAAAATCTTCATGCCTTATGCCAATATGCTCGATTTCAAAACTATCCCAACGAATCTCATTAAAGTGTCGTTAAACAAAATTTTTAAATATTTGAAAGGCACTTCTTCTTATGGCTTGTTTTAGGTGCAAGAAGATTGTGGTAATCTTCTTATTGAAGAGTTTGGTGCTCTTTGAGGTGTTGAAGAATTTGGTATTCTTCAAGGTTGAAGATTGTGGTAATCTTCACAAGGTGCCGTAGAAGATTGTGGTAATCTTCAAGGAGTTTGCGGTAATCTCCAAAGAGGTGTTTTAAGGTGATGTTGTATTAATTGTGGTAATTAATAAAATCTTTTTTCTTTTTGAAATCCATCCCGGAGATATCTTTGGGGTGGTAGAGGACTAGGCCCTAGGTGGGTTGAACCTCTATAAATCGAGGCGTGTTGTTTAATTTCTCGCACTTTTATTCTTGTCTTTGATTGATCATTCGAAAAAGAGGGTAATTGCGAAAAATCGGCATAATCTATTCACCCACCCTCTAGATTATCGTAGCCATTTGGACTAACAATCGCGGACTACTCTTAAAGAAGAATCACCTATGTGAGAGAGAAGTAGGGTCGCTTCAAAGAGAATCAGTGTGAGACTCATTCTTAGAACCTCTTAGAACCAAACGTATGTTCATGGCCATGAATGAACATAACAATGAGAATCAAGTATGTTATTAGGAAGAATCCCTGTGTGAAATATATCATCGTTTACACAAAAGCGAAGCAGTTCAAAGACATCACGTCTCGATCGCCTAGTAAAGTAAATATATTTTCACAAGGGAATGTTCAAAGGGTAATACCCACCTATCCTATCAGAGGGTTTAATCTGTTGGACTTTATCACCAAATCTTTGTATCCTCGAAATTTCCTTCATGTGGGGATTGTTGGAAAAGTTGTGAAGGAAATTGCACTTTGTTAGGGTGCGATTTTCTTGGGACCTCAATTGTCTAATGATAAAAGTAAAAGTCGATTAATGTTCTACTCCATGAGAATATTAAAATCGAATATTTGTTTGTCCAAAATTGTGTTTGGATGAAGGAGAAATTAAAGCTTAAAGATGATGTATTGGAATTAGTTTAAAAGAAGAAACCATGTGAGTTTGTCCCACGGGAAAACAAAGGCATTTTAGACTAGTATATATAATGCCACCTTTAGTAAGGTGTAAGATTATATTGCATAGAGGTTCTCTCTACACGCGTGCCGCGGGGGTGCAAATCACTGTTCGGTTCGAGCTCCGAACCACCGACTTGTGTGCGAGCGACTGCGTACACGAATGTCGAACTGAAATCGAGGCACATAGTCCAGCTATGTTTTCAAAATTTTTATTTTCAAATTAAATTTATAACATATTTTTATTTTCGAATTTAATTATATTTGTAACAAAGAAAGAACAAATCAATTCCTACTCGTAACCTCGATTTAATTTTGAAATTAAATCAGAATAACAAATGTAATTGTTGTGTAAAATGAAATGTGCTTTTAAATTTCTCAGTCCTGTATCGACTTTATAAATAGCTGAAATTCCAGTGATCCAAGGACACACTCTCAACATCCGCACTTTGATATTTTCTCTGCATATTGTTCTTAGGATTCCTTTGGCCTCCTGCATTTTTTGGTGATAATTTCCAGGCGTAAATTTAGTTCGTCGGACAAAAAGGTAGTTCGGTTTTCGTCTTATCCTCGGGAAACAGACGTCCGAATAGGGGACGAATCATTTTTAAGGATAGTGTGTCAAACACACGATTCGGGCCATTTCTATTTTTTTTTAAATTTTGTAGTTTTGTTTCAATAAAATTTCGAGTTACAGCAAATGGTGATTTACAATTTTATTGAATTTCTGGATTTTATAAATTGTACTGTAATATTTTGCTAACATATTCCCCCTTTTCCCTTAAAAAAAAAAAAAAAACGAAAGATAAAAGAAAAATAAAGGAAGAAGGTTTCCTAAAAAATGAATAAGATTGCATATACTGATAACTCACTACCTAAATACTCTTTAAAAAATCTTTTCATGAAAACAATTCACATTAGCTTTTCTCCAAGATTCTTTTCTCAATGATGCTGTCTGCATAATAACAAATACAAGACCACCATCAATGGGACAAAACAGTAGTCCAAAAACCTATTAATCCCTTTTTATCAGAATCTAGCCTTTGTGAGTTGTATCATCACAATTCACAAGTTGTTTTCAACCATTGAAATTCCTAGATGCATTCATTTCACCAAAAATCAATAAAATTCGTATTCAATAACTTTATAGGAAAATATTTCTATTTTTTATCTTAATAATTCTTTTAGTTTGCATTTGGATGAGAGAATTTGGATTCGAAATGAGATTTTGACTCAAAAAAATAACTTAAAATAGGAATTTGAATTTCATTGTACCATGAGACTATCCAAGAATTATAAGAAAACTTTCTTTAATGAACATATCTGAAATAGATAATATTTTTTTCTCAGAAAGACAAGATCATACAGGAACATAGTTGAGGGATGTGTACAAATATCTTATTTGACAAACATGGGAAAATAATAAAGATATTGCTGTTGAAAGTTCCCATCAAAAAGCACCACAGGACAATGATGCAAGAAAAACTAGCTAAACTTAGATCAAGTTACTATTCTTTTGCCAGAAATCTTAAGTGAGATTATTAAATGTAGGGTTCAATATAGTAACAATGAAATCAAACTTGGACTGTAGAAAGAACAATAATTCTTTCACCTTTCTATTTCTTTACCCCTTAATTCAGTAAGTTTGAGTTTGATTAGAGCTCAAATATAATTTCAAACTTGGGCTTCAGATTTTCTTCCTTGAAATGAGAATACACACAATAATGAACAAAATTTAAGAATACAGCACACTTAGATAACGTTTGCAATCACTTAAAGAAAAGTGAGATTGTTAGGCCTTGTATGGTTGTGTTTCCAACACACATTTTTCGCTTTTCAACTATTCCTAAAATGGGTTTATGTTTGTTTCAAAAGTTTTTAGTAGAAATAAAGTAATTTCCAGTTTTCACTTTTTTATGGAAAATATTCTTTTAAAAACACAACCAAACAATTTTTCATTCCAATTACGCAAACCTAGGTAAAAATAAACTACAATCACGCAAATCTATATCAAAAATACATTTGAAAAACTATAACCAAACATATTCTAATTTTCAAACGAAATTGGACAACAAACCAAACATATTCCCAATTCTCACACGAAAATCAATAAAATCAAAATTCATTTTTCAATATTAGAAACCGAAATTGACTTGGAAATACATCCATACAAGCCCTTAGCTTTTGACTGAAAAGAGTAGTTTTTACTATTTTCAAATATAAACTTCTCGCTTCTATATAAATTTAATCTAAATCGAAATCTAAAAACTAGGAGCGAGTGCTTTAGGGTCATGCGATTGGATGTGAGCGAAAATCCATTTTCGTTCACCGGAGGATTTTTTTTTGACCAAACATGCGATTGCTTATAAATATTTTGAGAAAATATACTATTCTCTCACTTTCACATTTTCTTTCACCAATCACACCTACACATTTTTCACAAAAAAACTAATCATTATTACACATTATCCCACAAATTTCACTATTCATTCACTCACGCATTTCTAACTACCAATCATATCCAAACATTATTTTAATATTTTCACATCAAATCAACTTTCATCATTACTTTTTCATCTCACATCCAATCACATTCTCAAAATTCATCTTTTTCTCTAAAATTTTTTTCACTACTATTCTCTAGCAAAATGAAAATTTTCAAAATGAAAGTATATCCAATCGCACCCTTAGATTTCTATTTCGATTCTGATTTTATTTTGAAATATGTAAAAGAGTAAACCGGACTTTGGCCCGTGAAGTATGCGACTCTCGAAACATTTTTGTAACACTTTACCAACTTAGTGTTTTCCTCGCACCATATCCCTGTTGAGGTGGTAAAGTGTACAAAAATGTCAAGTCGAGGGGTAAAATGTCACAAAAAAGAGTTAACGGGGCAAAGTGCAAAAACTCAATAGTTTAGGGGATTTAGCATAATTAACCCTATTATTAACCCTATGTAAAACACTTTTACAATCTATTACCTTAATCAACTTTCACGTTCTAATTGCAAACACTATCAACTTTTGATTCTCACATGCTTTTCACTTCCACTACAATAATCTCTTCTTTTAAAAGCATTTTTTTTTTTTTTTTTTTTTTGGCAAACACTCAGTATACTAAATAAGTGATTTCAAAAGTTTCCTCAGCTTGCTTACAATCATATAAAATGTTTTATAGCCTATAACCATCAGATTTCAAGAAGGCATTGCAACTGCAAATTTCAGGACACAGAAAATACCAAGAAAGTCACATAAATTTCAAAGAAAGGTGTATCAACCATTCCCTTATGCAAGAAAAATACACAGTATGAAGGTTAAAATTCAGAAAATCTCCCAAGAAATTGAGTCACACTATCCAAATTATATTGAACAACACTTAAATATGATCAGTTATTGGACCTAACCCTCTTAGAAACACCTCGTCCATCCGATTTAGCCGATTCGCCTTCAGACGAAACCTCCATTGATTTGGCCGAGTCGGAGAGATCAGCATAGAGATCAACCACCCTTCTAATGTTGTTATTAAGCTCTCTAATTAATCCCACGTTTCGAGTCAAATTGTCCGGGATTTTCGACTCGTGATTCTGGTTGATCTCACTGATCAACAGCCTGTTCTGGTCCAAAATGTTTTGGACCTGCACAAAGTTTTTCTGAAATGTCTGAAGAAACTTGCCCTCAATCTGTGCACCGTTAGCTATGCCCGAAAATATATCGTCCTCCATCGCCTTTTTCTTTGCTCATGAAAGTGATTATAACCACTGCAATAGATAAACAAAACAAAAGCTAAAAGTTTACTACCAATATTTTAAATACCGTACTAGCTACCAAACCGCCAAGCCACAGTTCAATTGGTTGGACCGGTTCAATGAAAAATATTTAAATAAGCAACTTAAAAATCTAATATAGCCCAAAATTCAAATAATTACATAAACATAACAAGTTATCAAATTTAAATTCTAAATATTTAGTAAAATTCTAAAAGATATAAAAAAACAAATAAAAAATCGATTAAAACTGAATTTTTTCCCATTTTGGATGGTTCAACTCAACTGCTAAAATGGTTGTTGGAGGCTTTCCTTACTAGTCCGACCACGGGTTCCCAGTTCAATTGGTTGAACTGGCCGGTCTGACATTTAAAACATTGGTTACTACTAGACCAGGAGTTTATTATCAGGAATATTTTCAAATAATTGAAATGACAATCAGCTACATCTCTTCTTTTTTCCTTTAATTTTTGGCAGCACTTCAAACAAATTCACTGTAAAGTGTTCGTCAGACATAACATATGATCCAGATACATATTTGTGGTTTTTCACATTATACGGAAAATGAACATAAATTTAAAATAAGTAGTGCAAAAAAAAAAAAAAAAAGTAATGATGTCTACGACAAAAAGCTGACTTCTTTTATAACAAATGAAGGGCTGGTGTTCTCCAGAAACTAAAGCAAATCTGACGGATTTATATGTTAATGATTGAATCCTAAAACCCGCAAAAGTAAGATCAGTCATTTGACAGAGCACTCATTTGAGAGAATTATTATTATTTTTTAAATAAGGGCTCAAATTTAATGAAAGACGAATTAAGGAAAATAAACATATTATTCCAAACTACCCAAAAGCCTTCCATTCATGAAAAGAAGGGATCAAATCAAACAATACTCAACAAAAAGATCGAATTTTTATGACAACCCAATTATGGGCAAAAAGCTTGTTTCTTTAAGGACTATTCAATTAACTACCATTCCGAAGTACATCAAATGAGTAATAGGGTTAAACCCACATAATGAAATTCATAAAAAGAGATCCCAAATCCTCAAAATTAAAAAGAAACACACACAAATAAAGGGAAAAAAACCATTATTAATACCTTAATTGCAAGAAAATCTATATCGAAATTATCTCACTCACAAAACAAAGAAATCTAACTAAGTACAGACAACAGAACCCAAAAAACTGAAAAAGAAAAAAGCTCAAATTTCTTAACATTTTCCAAAGTTTACCTTGAAATTGAGGACCATTATTTCCTTCTCTCTTTCAGTCTTCCTCTTTAAGAATGTGTGTGTGAGAAGATAAAAATTGACACACACAAAGTCACGCAGAGGAGGTGCAATCCGTGGTAGTTTTGTGGGAAATATTCTAGTGTTTTCTCTCTCTAGAAATTGGAAGTGGAGTGGTGGGGTTGACAGATGGATAGATACTTTCTCTCTCCTCCTCGTTTACTTCACCTGCGGGATTCGCCCTTCATTCACTGCTTGCCTTTTTATGGGAAGATGATGATGGAAAATTGTATTTCTCTTATGTTGTAATTTGCCCTAGATAAGTAAACGCTTGGAAATAAATATATATTTTATTTCAATAAGTTGGGAGTAGCGGAGAGAAGGTAATCAAATAGTGAGAAAGAGTGTGATCAGATGTAAAAAAATATTCACAAAATTTTCTCTCATTTTTTTGAAAAATCAATTTGGGATTGGTTGTAAAAAATTTCAAAAAATACATTATTCATTCATTTTTTTTCAATCGTCAATCACATCAATTAATTATTTTACTAAAAAAACATCTCTATCAAGTATGAACTATCATCACTATATAATTAAATTACAAATTATTATTCACACACTCTTAATTTTCATATAATCAATCACTATTTTATTAAATAAATCATCACATCAACTATCATCGTCACATTTTCATCTTACATCTAATCATACTCTCAATTTTTTTTTACTACTTTTCAAAATTAAAGTTTCATCACTATTCACTTTAAAAATAAAAACCAAAGAAATGAACACTCTTTCAAAGAGCGATGGATATGGAGCATTGATACATGCATGTACATGACATGAGTAATATACAATACGGGTATGAACGTACGTCATGTTTTAACACTTTAAGGATATGTGTACGGTTTATATATATACATATAAAATTATATATTTTTATATTTCTTAAAATGTAGACATACTAATATAATTAAAAAATAACGTTACAAGCATAAATAACTAAAATTACATAAATACTCAAATATGAAATGTGATAACTCACATAGTCACACAACAAGTATGTTGAAAATATTAGGAATAATATATATACATATATATATATATATACATGGAGTATCCTGAAGTATCGTATAAAGTATCATGTTCGATACGTATCCGGTATAGGTATGCCATCCTAAATGAAGTGTACGTGTTTCCTAGGGTGAGGGATAGGAAATCCAGAATTTTTTGGAAGGGGGCACAAAATAAAATAAATATATAAAAGGGATAATTACCAAAAAAAATTAGGTTCGGGCTAATTACAAAAAAAAAAAAGATCAGAGGCTGTTAAAAATTATAAAAAAATCCTTTAAGGTTTGATTCCGTTTTACATTTTCCCTTTCATAAGTAAAAAAACTTTTAAGAAAAAACCATGACTTTTACTTAAATATTACATTATCCCCTTAAATTGAAATCAAACCTCAAGTTTTTTTTTTTTTTTTTTTTTTTGTAATTTTTAGAAACCTATGTGTCTTTTGTAAATATCCCAAACCTTAGGGGTTTTTACGTAATTATCACTCGAATATAGTTATAAGTAAATCCCGAAAAAAATTGTTCTAGCAATCTAGAATTTACAAGGAGAACATTAAAGGGAAGACTTCCTTATTATTATTTATAAAATACATAATTAATAGTATTATAAAAAAATTTGTGGGGGCACGTGCCCCCAAAGTGAGAATATCCGTCGATCAATGGTGAGGATATGGGTGATAATTTTTCGATCGACATGACCACGAAACACGATCTCAACCTAATACAAGATATAAGCGGTTAGGGCCAACTCATTTATCATTCAGGTCATAATCGTGTCGAGATCCGATTAATCCGAATAATAAATGAGTCGGCTTGGCTTGACGAAAAATGACTCACTTAACCCGTTTGAAGAAGAAAACTCTAATAAATTCTATTGTGGTATTTACTAAGTTAATTAATTGCCTTTTTATTGATATTTGCATCATAAATTAATTTTTTCCCTTGAGACTTAATTGTATTTTTTCTTTTAAATGTTAACATATTATAAGAGTGCAACTTATTCGGACTTTGTCCATGTTCCTTGGAGGCCTAATATGATAAACCTTATATCAAGCCAAATTATGATTTGCATATTTTGATTATAATTCATTATGTTTTTAATATTGTATATATAAATAACTCAACCCCACCCCCACCCCATTTTATCACAATAAATAGATGATTTATTCAAGGTTGAAAATATACAAGTCATTTCGGTCATGTTCGGATTATCCATATATTAAATGGGTAGTGTTCGAGTTGACCCATCCGAACCCAATAATTAAATGGGTCGTGTTTGAGTTGGTCAAATTTGTATAATTATCATGTCTCAACACAGCCCGCCGCGAACCCGAATACGACTCTAATTGCCACCCCTAGTGAGGATACCACTTGAACTATAAGTTAAATGGTAAATATATTTGTGAAAATATATTTGCAATTATTTTGTTAAAAAAATTACTACTCCTCACTTGAGTATTTACTCATTCTCACTTGAGTAGTTTCACATAGAGTCAAAATACAACCCAACTTGATGGGCTAGTCTCGGTGAAAATATTGGATTGAGCCGCACTTTACGTAGGCCAAAGCAACAAGACTTATTTGGCCGGAAAGTCACCAACCTGATCGATCGTCATTTTGTGCGTATTTTAAAAGCATGGGACATGTTGAAATCCAAAAATAATGATCCGATGAATTTTGGGCAATGTGAAATACCCACCTTTTTAAGTCAATATCGCCTTTTACGCTTCCCCTGCAATTTTACCTAAATTTACGCTCCCCGCTCTTTTTCACACAACAATACGCTTGAAAAAATTTCCGAAAAATTTTACGCTTTGTTTCAACATTGTTTCTAACATGTTTCGTATTTCAACATTGTTTCTAACATGTTTCAAACATGTTTACGTGTTTCAACATTGTTTCTAACATGTTTCTTTTAATAAAAATAGGTTAAAAAATTGTATTTAAACATTGAAAACTTCATTGAAACAACAAAGAAATATCAGAACAACATTAAAAAGGGTATGGAAACAACCTTAAACAACGTAAAAATATTTAAAATACAACATGAATAAAAAGAGCTTAAAAATAGGTACAAATTGTATTTACACATTGAATACTACATGAAAACAACAAAAACAATTATTAGAACAACATTAAAAATATTATAGAACAACACCGAAACAATAGAAACAATGTACAAAATAATATATGAATAAAAAATGGCATAAAAAATAGGTTAAAGTTGTTTTGAAACATCGAAACAACAAAGAAATAACATAGAAACAATAAAGAAACAAATTTAAACAACCTCGAAACAACTTATAAAACACATAAAACAATGTAGGAACAAAAAAAGCGAAAAAAAAATAAAAATAATCAAAAAATAGCAAGGAGCGTAAAAAAAAATTTTTGGTACAAAAGTAAAAAAATAGGCACAAAAGTAATTGGAGCGTATAGTGTGGTAATGGTCCAAAATCGGCGTATTCGTAATTTACATTGGGTAAAATATATAGTGAAATGTTTCATTTTTTGGAAAATGGCAAAGTGTATAGTCTAAGTCGAGGCCTGACTGGATTCGGTCTCGCAAGACGAAAAATGCCCCGCATACCGAGTGCTTACTGGTTCCCGCGCTCGGCTCTAAGATACAACGACTTTTCGTTCCTAGGTTGCAAAGACTAGCAAAACCTAATCACAAATGAACAAGCGAAGTATTTCGACTTTCAATCTACAAAGGAAGGAATGAGACAATATGCAAAATGCAATGCTCGATTTTAGTATTCTCGATTATTTCGTATGTATATTCAAACAAAGAAGGGTCGAATAATATAGTCCGAGGTGCCTCGTAAGGAAAGATCACGTCTTTTGGCTCGAAAAGACACATTTGCACCCGAATGCACGCACTTTTTGAGAGAGACATGACGGCGCGGGCCGTGCGCCGCTTATCATGCGCCCAGTGCGGAAAAGTTCGACACCTAGACGACCCCCAGGCCAAGATGGCCGTGCGCCGCCGTCGCGTCGTGGCGCAAAACTTTCGATAGGACGCCTTACGACCACCGCACGGGCCGTCGTCCGCCCGTGCTTCGTCCGAACGTTCCCGGTTGAATTCATTTAATTAATTTACAAAAAATTAATTAAATCACTTTAATTAATTACAAAAATTAATTAAATATTTAATTTTAAAGGTTTTTGGTCTAAAAGAATAAGGGCTTTTGGTCCAAAAAGAATAAGGGCCATTGAAGCCCAAGCTCGAGCCCAGCCCACGACCGGACCCAGGCCGGGCCGGGCCGAGCCGAGCCAGCCGACGGGCAAAGGGCGGCGCGCGCGCGTGTGTGCTTTGAACCAAACCCACAATCATGTAGGTCCTCACCCCTTTGAAAACTTGGGTGCCCCCTAATGGCCCAAACCCATATGTCCAACTTGGGATATATTAAGTGTGCAAACTTATCCTCATTTTCCTATGTGGGATGGAGCATCTCTCCTTCCCCATATTTTCCTTTTTTCATACCATTTATTTTTATTAAGTGGCTAACTTCTAGCATTAATTTCTCATTCACCCTAATTGGTTTTTGAGAAATTCCAAATGATATGCTCATCTACTCTCTTAGTAGAATTTTTACAAATAATTTTATTCAATTTTTCACTAATGGAAACTAGTTAATTATTTGGTCAAAATCGAGTCAACACCCCATTTATCAAAGACCAAATTCCAACAATCCTCCACATGAATGAAATTAATGCATGCGTGTAGTAGATTCGCTTAAAACTTTCGGTGAATCGTTATTGCATCGAGATAGGTAGCTTGTGGCTTTGAACATTCCTTAGTAAAAATACTATCGGATTCTTCGGGCCGCTAGTGACGCGATGTCTTGAACTACTCACCGTTAGTTCGTAAACCAAGACAACAGTACTTACACAATAACAACTCTAACACTTGTTGTTCTCACGTTGTGTCCATTTCGGCCCTGGACCATATCTTAGATTCATAAGTGTTTCTTTTGAAGCGGCCATTACTTCTCACTTATATAGGTGATCTCCTATTGAAGAGTATCCTGCCATACTCCACCTTTCGGTATAGGAATCATTAAAAGTCTTAAACTTAACCTCACCACATTCAGCAGGTTTACATTCACTTGGATGTATCGAGAATGAGCTAACACATTTTCCAAGTGTTCAGCTGAACATTCATAACTTAGTTGTCCCATTGAACCAAGGTCTTGGGATCTCCAATTCACAAGGTTGGGTTACCGCTATGAACATTCTTTAAGTTGTGGATTTTAAACTCATTCCCCTTAACAGTTTATACAATTGATCTCGATTTATGCCTTTCGTAGCGAATCCGCAAGGTTTTCCTTTGTCTTCACGTAGTCAACCGAAATAACCCCATTTCAAATCAATTGTTTATTGGTATTATGTCTACGACAAAACCGTCTAGACTTACCTCTTTCCTTTCCAAGAAAAGACACCTCTAATAAATACAACATCTCTTAATTTAATGATCGTACCATCACTTATATCATAAATGCTGAATTTATTTCATCCTATTACCTATACTTTTCCCAAAGCACCCCCACATTTCAAGGAAATCTCATTTATGTGGTTTGCTAAAAATTAAAGCTCCCCTTCCAACTTTTGGTATCTTGTTTAACATAAGATCATCCGAATTCTTATGGCTCTCGACCATTTTTATTCTATTTTGTTAGAATATTGTCCCGACAATCCAGTTAGAATCTTGTTCTACCGTGATTTCAGATCTTAGTTCCAACAACTCAATCTTTTACAAGGTGTATAACCTTTGATGTTATCACATCTTTAGTAAGACTTGATTCAACTTGTTACGATTGTACGCGCTTTAGTGTTACAACACTTTCGACAACACCTCATGCAAATGTGGTTTCGGTGTTTACAACACTTTTGGCAACACCTTCTTGTTACATTTAAAAATGCAACATGAAACTCCACCGGTGTTCCACAAAGTAGGAATAATTACAAAAAGTACCCACGAGGTTTGACCTAATTACAAAAAATCCAAATAACTTTAAAACTTACAAAAAGTACCCTCGAGGTTTGAAATATATTTCAAAATCCCCTTCATGTTTGTAAAATCATTGCAGATTACCCCTAATTTTAACATTAAATCAAACCTCAGGGTGCTTTTTGTAAGTTTTAAAGTTAGTTGGGTTTTTTTGTAATTAGTCAAACCTCAGGGTACTTTTGTAATTATCCCATAGATCATACCCCCACAATTGTTGCTTTCCATTTGGAATCCCGATTGTCTTCCTCAATCAAGTCGAACTATCAAATCCTCAAACCCCATATCCTTTCGCTTGTGCTTAAGGTAGTTCTTAAAATCTTTCCACGATGGCGGCAATTTTTCGATAATCGCAGGCCACTTGAAAGATCGTTGAATCATCCTTTCGGACACTAAGTCGTGAAGTATGATCTCAATTTCTTGAACTTGGCTAATCACCGTCTTAGTGTCAACCATCTTATAATCCAAAAATTTACCGACTACAAATTTCTTTGCACCGACATCTTCTCATTTTTATATTTCTTCTCCAAAGAGTCCCACAACTCTTTGGATGTTTTCAACGAACTATAGGCGTTGTACAAGGTATCGTCTAGCCCATTCAAAACATAATTCCGGATACAGAAATCACCTGTTATGCCAAGCATCCATAGCGATTCTCCGTTGGTTATCGGATTCATCATGGCCAATGGTAGGGGGATCCTTCTTCAGAAAACGGGACAGACCCAAAGTCGTCACGTAGAACTGCATCTTCTGTTGCCATCTCTTGAAGTCGGCACTGGAGAACTTCGCCGGTTTCTCGCCATGAGCAGGAGCAGCAACCTTCGAAACTGGAGCCATCGTCTTGTAAACTTCCGAAACAGAAACAATATTTTTCGTCTTGTGATTGTTGGGTAAAATATATAGTGAAAGGTTTCTGTTTTCTGAAAATGGCAAAGTGTATAGTCTAAGTCGAGGCCTGAATTGGATTCATCTCCGCAAGATGAAAACGCCCATATACCGAGTGCTTACTGATTTAGGCGCTCGTCTCTAAGATACAACGACTTTTTCCTTAGGTTAGCGGATAGCAAAACCAGAATCACAAATCGAACAAGTGAAGTGTTTCGGACTTTCAAGCTACAAAGGAAGGGAATGAGACAATATGCAAAATGCAATGCTCGATTTTAGTATTCTGATTATTTCGTATGTATATTCAAACAACAGGGTCGAATAATATAGGCCTCGAGGTGCCTCGTATGGAAATATCGTGTCTTTTGGCTCAAAAAGACACATTTGCATTGAATGCACGCACTGTACATCGAGCACGAGGTCGTGCGCCGCCCGTACGCTAGTGCGGAAAAGTTGACACCTAAGACGACCAGGCAGGCGCATGGCCGTGCGCCCGCACGAATAATTTGGAGGACGATGACCCGACCGCACAGACGGGGCCGTCGTCGCCCGCCTTTCGGTCCGAACGTTCCCGTGTTGAATTCATTTAATTAATTTGCAAAAAATAATTAAATCGAGTTTAATTAATTACAAAAATTAATTAAACATTTAATTTTAAAGGTTTTTGGTCCAAAAAGAATAAGGGCCTTGAAGCCCAAGCCCGTGCCCACGACCCATGGCCCACAACCCGACTCGGTGCCTCGGGCGAGCCGAGCCGGCCGGCCCGCACAGCAAGTGTGTGTGCTTTGAACCAAATCCACAAAGATGTAGGTCCTCACCCCTTTAAAAACTTGGTTGCCCCCAAGTGCCCAAACCCATATGTCCAACTTGGGATATATTAAGTGTGCAAACTTATCCTCATTTTCCTATGTGAGATGGAGCATCTCTCCTTCCCCACATTTTTCATTTTCCATATCATTTATTTGTATTAAGTGGCTAACTTCTAGCATTAATTTCTCATTCACGGGAATTGGTTTTTGAGAAATTCCAAATGATATTCTCATCTACTCTCTTAGTAGAATTTTTACAAATAATTTAATTTCATTTCTCACTAATGGAAACCACTTAATTATTTGGTCAAAATCGGGTCAACACACTATTTATCAAAGACCAAATTCCAACAATTTCCCATGAATTTTTTCGTAACCCCAATTATTCTCGTTGGCCCAACGGCCCAACATCGGGTCGTCCCGACTGCTCATTTGAAAGCTCTAGTTTCACATAGAGGCAAATGTGACCGGTTGGGCTAGTATTAATACAAAGGCCAATTAGCAAAATCAGTCGGGTCGCCAGCTGAATGTCCGTCCCGTCCCCCTTTATAATATAGTCGTATTTGCATTGAGTCAACCAGGCCAACCAGGTCGGGTCGGGCTAGTATTAATACAAGTTGATTGAGTCGGATTTTTAGGGTCTATGAAATTGAAATCCATTCCGGTTTTATTATCGGGATGTCCGGATCTAGCTAGTTTTGTCGGCTCTATATTCACATGCAATGACAAAAACTTGAATTGTATTAAAAAAAAAAATAAAAGATTGATTGTTAAAAAAGAGTATAATACGAATAAATAAGAACAAGTGATTTAGCTAGTGTCATTTGTTGCTGGAAAGTGTGCTAATTTATCAATATAATCAATTTGAATGATTGTTAACAAATCACCATAAGAATCGATTTGTTATTTATCTAGTGTGAAGATAACGATCATATAGTTGTCTTCAAGTTTTTCGTTTTTCTTTACGATTAAATTGATGTTTTCATTTTAATTTTTTTCTAAATCGAACTGAAATAGTGACCACAATACTCTCTCTCTTTCACACACACAATTTTTTTGCATACTATCGTTCTCTCCCCTATAGGCCGAGTGCAACGCAAGGTAAAAATTTGTTTTTTTCCCTATATTTTTCTTTTTGTACTGTTGGTTTGGTGTTTGGTTAGATTGGTATATAATGATAGTTGGAGGGTATAATTTTAAATATTAATATGACTTACTTGAAAGTGTCGGTGGATATTTTAATTAAATCATTGTGAAAGCTAACCCTGTTTAAGGAGTTACAAGTAAGTTTTAAATTTTTGTTATGCATCATATTGTTGAATGTTAGTGTATAATTTTAATATAGTATTATATTTTATCTAAAATTATTGTATAAAAATATTATTTAATTAACACAATTATTTTTTTTATATGCTTCAGAAATATCGCCACGAAATATCAAGTGATTGTGAATTTCGAGGACAAATAATACAAGATAGTTGTAAAATATCATATGACCGCGATCCATTTTATAGTTCATATAATGTCACACATGACAAATTTGATTAAATTAATCACAAAGTTATATCAACTATTGAATATTGAGAGGAACGGTTGTTGTTGAAAGTGTTTGCTAAGTATTATTTTGGAAATTACTCACTTTTAATGCCTATCAATAGCGACGAAATTTATGGTTTTTCTTTGATCGATATGCGAAGATTCAATTTTATCGATTTATATGTCCGACCAAACATATCGAAAATAATTCTATGTCGGAGACCGAAACGAACCTTCACTATTCTTGATATGTGTCTTTGTTGAGAGATGACGTAATGGTAAATATAGGATTATTATCATAATGGATACTGAATATTGGGATTAGTGCGGTTACACATGGTATGTCTAATATTAAAATAAGAGAACTATGAAATTGGGGGTGGTTTAGGTCAATTTCAAACACCTGGAGATGATCATTTGGATAATACCGATTTAGATGATTTGTCTAAATTTTCGGCAAATAGCTTTCGAGAACAATAAATTGTTGAATCTGAGCTATCTAAGGTTGGATCATGTGATATTGATTATGGTGAAATGATAATGATGGACCAAATATTATTGTTTTGATGAGATATATCATCAACATATTGGAGGTGCTACTACACAATATGAGGAAGTGCCTTTTTACCCCTCAACAAATTTGCTCGCATATGCGCCATATCGTCTTTATACGAAGATCACATTGGTAACTACCACATTACTCAGATGACTTCTGGACATATATATGGCTATAGCGAACAATTGCTTGGTTTCAGCCCGAGGACTCGCAATTGAGAGGCTCACATCTATTATTACCAGCTCTAGGATGGTTATTGATGTTACATAAGGTGGATGGTTGGGAAATTTATTGTTTAGATTTTGATGAATGTCATGTAAAAACTTAGACTAGAAAGTTGGCATCCCATTTTCCTTGTAATTTGTATTATAATAGATAGGGTTGTACTAGGCGAGTTAAGACAACCTACGCCCGACATACAAGAAGTCAATCAAGACGGGATGAAGACTCACTGTGAAGCAAATTGAGTATAGCAAGGCAGAGAAGACAAGAACTCGACTAAAGGAATAGCAAAATGATACAACTGTGTGAAGTGTCACCAAGTCAACTCAAGATAGCCAAGTCTCGAGTTGAAGTGACATATGAGTCATCCAATGATTGGGAGCCGACTCAAGTCACCTAGGGAAGTTAAGGAACTGCAGATAGTGTCAAGACAACTAAAAAAATCCGTTGCACAAAAGTCAATAAGGTTACTTAAATAAGTAATACTTCCATGCCGCAATGTCTTAAAGTGCTCGAGTCCCTGGAAGCGTGCAAAAGGAATAAACCAATGGGAAGCTCGCACTGTGTCGGACTACGAAAAAGTCAAGGTTTATTTAATACGAGGAAATGTCAATTTCAAGGACTGCAACAAGACAAGCCAACGAACACAAGTGAGTTTTTGAAAATCAGTCTATCTCTTCAACGGGCAAATTTTTAAAATTCACTATAAAAGGCTGAGGAATCACTTTAAGAAAAGGTTACCTTGATTACCTGAACCACGAACATTCAAGCTATCATTCGAGCTGTAACCTGCAAAATATTCTCAAGTTATTCAAGCAAATCCTCAAGCCTAAATCTCGAAGGAAATCAATCCAACACCAAGCTGTGAAGGAAAGACAACTTCAAACTGTTGAAGAGGAAACTTTTGAAGAATCAAAAGGGGTCTACATTCCAAGGAGGATTGTAGAAAGGTTCAAGGTCGAACCAGTCTCAAGTTATTGGAGGGCTTCGTGATCAAATCCAAGAAACCTGAGCAAGTGAGTCAAGTAGCAAGGCAAACGCCCAGATGAAGAAGCCGAGTCGGACGAGAAGCCATCTGTGTGACCAAGGCATCTCCAGATCGAGTCCCAAAGGATCAAGTCGGTTAGTGTGATCAAGACTTGCATATGGATGATAACCACTTTGTACTCGATCAATACTTAGTGGATTCCTCCAGGAGTTGGAGAAGAGAGAATTAGAAGAATTACCCCATCTTCGAACCTCTATAAAATTTATTGTGTCATTTTCATTTCAAAGATTTATTTTCTCGCATATCATTTAATATCTCACGATAATTTGCTATCAAATTGATATTTAACAAAGTGCTAAAACCAAGTGTTAAAACAAACTTAAACCAAATTCAAGGGTGTTTAGTCTTCCAAATGAAAATCTCATCACAAACCAAGTTAAGTATTGGACTAAACAAATGAGTTATTCATCAACAACTCGATCCGAGTCCTGCTGAGTGGCTAACTCGCTTGTTAACTAACTTAGTTGTCCATCAAGGACATAGTTGTGATATTAACTCTAAACTAATTTTAAAAGGACTAATCTGAAAAGTTGATAAGGTTTATTCAACCCCCTTCTAAACCTTACTCACACCCTCGGGGAACCTACATGGATATTGAAAATCATGGGGATAGTATGATACGATATGCATGTAGATGTACATTCATGTTACTCGAGGTACCATGATGCCAAATTCATCCGGAGTCCCTATTTAGACTTTATGCTTACATACTACAACATGTAGAGGATATTAAAGATGTCAGCTCGTTCAGTTGGGGGAGTGCAGTTCTAGCTCGACGCTATCATGAGTTATGCACTACATCACAAAGAGGAAAGAAAATCATAGGGTGACAGTGCAACTATTGCAAATTTGGGCATGGTCATAGATCAAAATAATATTTCCCAAAGTTGTAAGACGTAAAGTTAATAGAGGTGACGAAGACATGGACGATCATCTTTCGATATCTACATATGATGTGATGTATAAATTTATTTTATGTGACATAACACTTAATTGAATGGATTTTATATTCACATAACATGTAATCTATCTTCAATATAAATGCGCTCACTAATATAGTTACACACACATGACAAGTCATTCTATATGGACTTTTAGGGAAATGTTTGATAGGATGTTGACAATCATGTAACTTATTTAAATATTAAACAATTAATACTTATGACAAATTTGCACTCAAAACCTTAATGCACATATCTATTTTATAGTTTGTCTGGAAATCCTATGACTTGAGCTCACCCGATATCACCATGCTACCACCATCATGTAACACATTCACATGGAGATCTTTTTGTCCATTTATCAAGTATGACATTATGGAGATGCATCGACTAGAATGCGTCTCAAGACATTTTGTACCACTCACACCAACCGACAATCAACAAACATTGCATAGCAAAGATCGAAGTGATGCAATGGAGTAGATTGGGCAAATGAGCACATAGTTCACATGGTACATTGGGCAGTGTGAGATGAGCACCTTCACGATGCCCCTTACATCACTAGTTACGATAGACCGAGCCAAGATACATTTCGTGGTAGGTAAGATACATGTTGTCTTATCTCGCCTCGTCACTTAGCTCTAGAGTGGATTACAACCTTCTAATACAACAACATAAGATACATGGTACGCTAAAATATATTTTTTAATTTATTTTCAACTATATATTCACATATGGACTTTCATATTTAGACAATAGAGAACCCCGTATTGAGGAGTCTCGAGATGATCTGACTCACTCATATTATACCGTACTCTAGCCGCAAAGATGTTATCGATCCCAATCCTTTGTATCAATGTAAAAAGTCACAGCTTAGTTCCTCTCAACAAAAAAAATAACGATGCAACAAGAAACAGAATCGACACAACAACAAACAAGACCGACATGAGGTCCACGATGCACGAGGAGATGAAGTAGCCCTCCACCACATATATTCCACATACATCTCAAGAGGCTCCATTCCGCAGACGTGCCTCTATATCCCGCTACATTTCTCTTTTTCGTAGTTGACGATCGGAGTTATCTACACATCCATGTATACGTCCCACTTTTGATCATTATGATCCTCGCCACCGCACACCGATGAGATTATGCCATTTACACTCCATGAGAAGATGTTGTTATATCACGTTCATTTGTAGAGTTACTTGGTTCGCATACGGGCTACAATATACATCGAGATTATGAGACTCCGATGATGGAGGCTTGAGCTCCACCATTCCATATGGTTAACATATAGCAAAGACACACGTTACTCCACCACATTAAGGTAGAAGACGGAGTAGACGAGATTGACATAAGCCTCACGCGTGGCAATCGAATGACATTATTAGATATTTTGAAAAATAATATGACTATGTATGTTACTAATTTATGAAAACATCTTCTTTTAAAATATTTGTACATTTAACTATTTATAATTTCAATTGGATTTTCAGATAAAAACTACTAAATTAACCAAAAACAATTACACAAGTTTAAAATTACGAATTATGAAAATACTACCAATTTTAGTGTGGAAAAAGATATTAAATATTATGAAAAAACAAAATTACAAACTCGTAAATAAAAAAACAATTTTTTTGAAGACAATAACTAGAACGTGGTCGTCGTGCCTTTTTAAAAAAATTGAAAACTAAAGATAACAACTAAAACGCATCTTTAGTGAGGTTTTTAAAAAAACATAAAAAAAAACTGAAGACAACGATTGTATTTCTATCTTTGACTTGTTTTTTTAAAAAAATGTCGGAAGACAACTATACTATCGGTCGATGTCTTCACATTAGAAAATCACAAACCCAATATCCATATTATTTTGATAAAAATTATTCAAATTGACAATGTATGGATAAATTAGTTTGTAAAGCATGGAAAAGGCTAATTTATCTATCTAATATCAATTTGATTTATTGTTATCCAATTAACTTGAGAATCGTGTTTGTTATTTTTCTATTAAAGATGTCGTTACCATAATCGTCTTTAGAATTTTTTTTTAAATTGAATTCATTGATGTCTTCATTTTTAAATTTTTTAAACAACGAGCTGAAGACAGCAACCTCACTGTTTTCTTCATTTTTCAATTTTTTTCTAAAATCGGATCAAGATAGGATTTTAGTCACTGTCTTCACACAAACACACACACACACACACATACACATATATATATATTATATATATTTGAATTTCTAAGTTTGTAGTTTTGATGATTATTCATAATGTTTAATATCTTTTCCCACCCTAAAATTATTAGTTTTTCGTAGTTCGTAATTTTTATTTTATGTATTTTTGTCGTTATATTAGTAGTTTTTATTTGAAATTCCTAATAACTTGAAATTGAAAACATCTAGGCATACACATATTTTAAAATAAGACGTTCTCATAAATTAGTACCATATAAAGTGATATTATTTTTCAAACTGATTTAGCTCTTCTTCTTGCATCTCAAGGAACCAATCTTCATCTTCTTAACATTTTTCAAACTGATTTAGAGGTTTTCGGCAAATTTCCTTCTTGTCATGACCTTGCCAAGTGGATCCCTAATAATAAAATCTTTGGGATGATCTTCTTAAAATTTCAATGTCACTGGGAGATCTGAAGTGTCACCATTTTCTGCTTGTTGAACATTTGAAGTATAGAGTTGGTCATTTTGAGTGATGTTTGGAACAATTGGTTCTACGTTCTTCTTCTTCATTACTATCTTCATTTGGGATTTTTTTTTGAACATGGGAGATTTCATTGAATTTGACATGCATGGATTCTTTGACCACCAAGCTTGTTTTGTTGTATACTCGGTAATGCTTTGCTCTTAGTGGAGTATCCCATAAAAATTTCTTCACCTACTGGGGTGAAGCTTGTCCAATTGATCTTTGGTGTTTAGAATAAAACATTTGCAACCAAACACCTTTAGTAGTTAATATTTGGTGTTCTTCCTTTCCAAAGCTCGTATGGAGTTTTGTTCAACTTAGGTCGAAGATATACTCGATTTACCACATAGCAATTGGTGTTCACGGCTTTGGCTCGAAAATATTTTGAAAGTAAAAATTCGTTGAGCATTGACAGACACATTTCTTGTTGAGTTCTTTTTTTTATTTTTTGGCTACTCCATTTTGTTGAGGATTTTCTAGGAGTCGAGAAGTTGTGAGCAAAGGCGTAGCCACGAGGCTCAAGATGCGGTCGACGGACCGCACCGGATTTTGAAATTGCTCTATTAAATTCAGATTGGACCGCACTGGAACTCGAAATGGCCCTGTTAAATTTGGGTTGGACCACACTGAAAATCCGACCTATAAAAAAAATTAAGGTTCTTTCCACCACTCAGCTGATGGACTCTGATGTCAGTCATCTGGTAGACTTGGTTGCTGCACTTTGTTGAGAGTCTTCTGATGATCACTTAGCTGTAAATCATAAGGTTCTTTCCACCACTCAGCTACGAGTCTTCTGATAGTTTCTTCAACAAGTCTTCCACAAATTCTACTTGGTTGTTTTTGAGTTAGCTAAAATCCTATCTATTACACTTGTAGAAATTACATAAAAAATGGGGTGCCAACTTCCTAGTTACATAGTTTTCTAAGCATCATAAATATATATACAATAAATTTCCTAACAATTAGTAATCAAAATTTTACAAGATAATTTTAATGCACAATAACACAAAAGTTATGCGTCTATCAAGATGTATTTTCGAAAATTTATCAACTGATAATTCCCAACAAAATACGTATTATTCTGAAATAAAAGTGACTTACTAATTTCGCTATAAAATTAAAAAAGTTAGTAATCGAAACAAGCCGACAAATTAACTATATATTGATATTCACAAAATTGAGGTAGAACTTGCATAAAAATGTTGAGATTGGAAGACAATACACGAGGAGATGTACAAAAGATAAAAAGATTTTTTTTTTTTTTTACCATAGGCAATATTTTTTGTTGTTATTATTATTATAATTGGAAATTTTGATTTTGAATTTGGAGGGGAGGTGCGAATTCATCCTTCATAATATTGCTTATGATTCCATGAAAATCCACCTAATCCATTTATAAAAGAAATCCATGGAGTTTATTGAATGATTGAGGATCTTTGAATTTGTGGAATCCATTAAAATCCAAGTTGAGAACCTCAATATTTAATGGATTTAATAAAAATCCAAATTGATGACACCTAGAATTGGAGATGTTAAAGGGGCCTCACTCGACGGGTTTGGCCCATTTAACCTCCCTCCTCCAACCACCCCTCCCCCAAAAAAGAGAAAAAAAAATAGGGTTAAGGCATGAAAATCTTGGCCCATTTTAAACTAGCCTTTTTTGCCCTGGATTGTTTAGCCCACTTACTAGTCGGCTGCACCCATTTTTTTAATTATTTTTTATAATTGATTGAAAATTATATAATTGTGTTATTTAAATTAACAAAAACTCATAAATTGTGTTATTTAAAGTAACGATTTTATTGTTTGTTGTTTTATATATGTTAGATGAATAAGAATTGAAGGATAATATTTTGTACATGGAGGACGATCAAATGTGATTGAGGATGATGCTTGATTAATATTTACTTACTTGTGTACTTTTTTTTGTCGAACGATAGAATTATATTATAACAACTCAAAAACTAAAATTACAACTACAATCGTAGCCAACGGGCTAAGAGCTGACAAGACTAACTAAAAGCGAAGCGGGGAATTGGTAAGACCAATTGATTCACAACATGGACTAAAAACTACCCACTACAAACTAAACCACTCCACGTCGGGAGACTTCAAAGACTCCTTAAAGGAGACGTAACACACCAAAAAAACAAACCGGGCACGAGCAACAACTACATACTTGTATAACAAAAAACTGATCCGCCTTAAAAGTTTCGCAAATCAACCGGAAAAGAATATACAGACAAAATAAGAAAACAACAAATATAGCTAACAAACTAGAGAAAAAAAAAAAAAATCGCCTCTCCTCTCCCAAATCTACAAATCGCACCCATCGTCTTCTCGCTTTGAGACACCTCCGTGAAGCTCCGACCCGCGCCCGGGACCAAAAATTTCGCCACCTTCGTATGCCCAAGGGACCGCCATTGGTGTCCCTCTAAAAGAAAACATGGAGGAATGGGGAGGGGGAGGGGGGAGGGGGAGGGGGCGGCTGTAAAAGGAAGAGGGGGGAGGAATATGCTTTGTTTTTTCTTTTCTTGGAGTTAGCGAGAAGGATGAGAGAAATAAGGTTAGAAAGAGAAACTTTAGCACTCTTACTTACTTGTGTACGAGGATTTACTTGTATGACTTTATGTAATTAAGAGATTTTGATGTCCAAACTTTAAGATTTGTTTCATTAATCCAACTACTACGAGTAAAAGCTATGCATTGACTTTTGTTATTATGGAAAATTTGGTTTGTATATTTAGCTTGAATGATTATATTATTATTTTTTACTTCAAATTTTAGATTTAAATATTTTTTTATTTTTTATTTTTGCTTTAGCCCGTTAGTTGCCGTTTAACCCCAATGCCCGCGTTATGGCTGGGTTTGGTCCACAATATTATCACCGCTTTGATAGTGGCCTAATTAACTCGAAACTCGTTTAGCCCAAAGCCACCTAAGGCCAACCCATTTAACATCTCTACCAAAAATTAGTGGTGGCAAATCGTGTTATCGTATTGTGTTCGGTCACACTATTGTGTTTTAGTGTTATCTATTTTTTGTGAACTTAAATATAACAATAGTCGCAATTTTAAATTAATTTTTAATTTCGTGTTCGTGTCGTGTTATCGTGTCGTGTTTATCGTGTCTTTTGTCTCTCAGAATCGTGTGTTTGTAATCGTGTCGTGTTCTTGTCATGCTATCTTGTCGTGTCACTCATTGTCATCCTCTACCTAAAAGGTTATGGATTCTAAGTTACATTCAATTTCATGGTTGGGGACACCCCCTGTTAATTTGTTCCATAAAAATCTAAATTGAGGACACATAGAATGTTTTGATATTTTAAATTTCATTAAATTCTATCATTGGAAACACCCCCTAAGTTTTAGTTCGCTTTGAAAGATTTAAAATCTCTCCCAAAACTAGAGTCACAAATGGGACGGTGGGTAGGGGTGGTGCAAGCCCGTCGGGCCAAATAGAAAATTAGGCTAGTCGGGCCATGGTAAAATTCTACCAAACCACTATCTTGGAGGATGAAGCTCGACCCAACCCATGAAAATACACATGAAAAGTTGGTCCAGTCGGAGACTCGTGGCTAATGGGCCGAACCAAATATGCCCAACTCGCACACACACACACACTCTTCCTCTCTTTCTCTGTCTCACACACACACATACACAGACAATTTTAATCACACGCATTCACACATAATAACATTTATAAATTTCATATTTCTATAAGTGTATAAATTGTAATTATTTAAAAAAATAACAAGAGTGTATCTTTTATTTTTATTATTAAATACCAATTAAGAAAATATTAAAGCTTTTAAACTTTTTATCAAGATTTAACGAAGAAGTTGAATTTGAAATTCTTACACAAATCCACATGATCGAAACAAGATATGAATTTCAAATCAAAGTATTTAAAATCCATTCACTTTTCAAATATACTGGATTTGAAATCCCTCAATCCGACCACACTCTTAAAGTTTTTGTAATTGTCCCTTAAATTTATTACAATAGCTCAAATTCAAGATTTAAACACTGTATGTAATGGAACAAAAAGTAATAGGGTATATTATAAAAACTACCCATAAGATTTAGCTTAATTACAAAAAGTTCAATTAATATTTTAAATTTATAAATATCACCTTAAGCGATTACAAACACCTCCTTGTAGTTGTATTTACTTAATAAATACATCCTTCTTGGGGATGTAACTTGTAACCAGAAACAAATATGAGGATCTTTATAATTTTGAAAGATAGTTGAGTTTTCATAACCAAACCTCGGGTATGTTTTATTAACTAAAAATAATATTTACGTTTAAGACATTTTGAATTTTTAGGGTAATAAAATTTAATTGTTTATATATAACAAATACACTCCTCCAGTTCACAAATATTTCAAATACAAAAGGAGTAATTTTATACACACACGCATAAAGACTTCTACGGCAAAACAGTCATTTAATAAATTGGTAATTTTGACGTCCCATTTCTTTTCGAAGAAAGAATGATTAGTTCAAAACATGTTTATGAAATAGAAGAGAAAGTAGTAACATAACTATTTATACTGAAAGTAAAAGTAATTAACCCTATAGTTAGTATTTCTGATGCTTTCTTTATGTCTTTGTTCTACTACTGATATATCCAACATTTTGTCCAAACGTGGATTAGATCACATAGTCATCCGAATCTTTTAACAACTCAACAGATACTGCAACTCACTCAACACATAAATCGTGCTACACTATAATTATAGACAACTCATAACATTGACGATTTTCATATCAATTATATTAAACCACAGGATATAGAGTCATGCATAATTGCATATTTAGCCAGCCTATGGAGCATTACTTACATCGTCTAACTTGGCAGATAAAAGTTTCTTCATTAGCAATGTAGAGTCGCGCGCAAAATGCTTTTGCCTCAGAAGTACGTACGGGTATCCAATAAGTGACAAAAAGTTGTCGGGCTTCGAAAATGAAAGTATTTCATACCAAACGTCCTCCTTTTCATCCATTGTAATTGAGAAGCGTTCTTCCCCTGCCTGCTCGTAACCAAATCAAACATTACCATTCATATTATTGTTTTGACATATCACAAACTGAAATGATTCAATTAACTGATCCATTCCTTGTCAAATTAAAACTAAAACTATCAGCCTCTTGGGACTATGTAGGTGTCTACCTAAGTGGACAATATATACAAAAAGGAAAATCAAATTATAAAACTCTATCAACCAATAGTCAATCCAAAAAATAAGAAATGTGCACAGATGTTTCATCATCTTCACAAGTGTATCTACATTGTCCATCAACCAAGTTTTACTGTGACTAAGTTTTAGTCCGTTTGTTTAAATATACTCGGATCCAGCAACCAGATTTGGTGGACCTGCTAGATATTGAACTCCTAAATAATGCATATTTCCTGACAACGGTTAAATTTATTTACCTAACACGACGAACATTTTCCAGAAAATGCATTTCAAAACAAATCTATTAGTCAATTCATCTAAGATTAAAGAAAAAAATAGCAAGAACAACAAGAACGTAATCTAAGAAACATACCAGCAGGTGTCCTTGAAGAGTACCACTGCCAAAACGAAACGAGGCCAAAGCATTATTGGAGTTCCTGGATTCATCAACATAAACAACTTCTAAAGGCATCACAAGCCATGGGAAAATTTCCTTAGCACACACGCAAAACTTCGCCCACTCTGAATACGAGTCTTGGGATCAACAAATGCCCAGTTCAAACTAAAATGCCTGCAAATTGAATCATGACATGAAATCAAAACATGCTGTTGATTTGTGCCTGTTATGAATCATACGTATACCACAGATTCTCATAACCTCCAATTCTGAAGAGCACTTTTGCCTTTCTCAAAAGTCTCAAGACCTGAACCAACTAAAATACGGGCATGGTTAACTAGAAAACCAGCATCTGACAGCTCCCTGTCTTTCTTAAGGATAGAAGCAGGCTTAGCCGTAGCACCTTTATATTTACTATCATAATTGAAGACACCAGCCCTGTTGATGGCGGTATCAAAACTTCTATCATATAATGCGTAAGCTAACCAGAAAAATAACATAGAAATGAGCATAGCACAAGAGATATAAGAGCTTACTTGTTAATGCATGCTTTCTGTTCTTGACGAGATGGACGAGACCAACACAAGAAAATCATCCTTCACGATTAATACAGTTCCTAACAAAAACATTTGTTCAGAAAGCAGGAAATATATATATATATATATATATATATATATATATGTATATATATATAAAAGGACTAAAACATACGAATGAGGAACTATTTCAGTTCACATCATAGAAATGATTACACCATGGATATCAAATTATCAATGTATCACACAAGAAATCAAAAGAACAGCTGATGGACTACTGGCTTTCTTTTCCTACATAAAACAATACATGGGATGCTACAACCAGAGTGACACCCATTAAGGCCACACAACGTTGGACTTGTAAGATTAATAATAACCTCACTGATGACACATTTGCCAATCAACTTTCTTGACAAGAATTTGATAATCTAGAATGCTCCAGGAAACAAATATCTAATCCAAAATCTCAAAGGTCAATCAAACATACATTACAACATAAAATCCAGCACATATGTGCTAGAAAGGGAAAATGGATGACAAATTTTTTTGTCAATTGAGATCTTTTCAAAAGGCCTCAGCAATTTCTTGGTATGCACACATCCTAAAACAAGTGGAACCTAAAAAAAAACAGTTGTTTTAAACAATGCTGGGCACAAGGACATGAACTATAATATAATTATTTGGATGAAATAAAGTCTTAAAATCTATAAGATGTTTTGGAGATTTTAATATGATTTTAAGTAAAGGTCACCGACTCATTTATATGTTCAAACTTCAAACTGGAGGAGCTTATAGAATCCCCAGAAAATACGTCTTAGTATATACACATGTTCTTGAAGAGCTTATAAATTTATACTCTTTCAATCCCACAAAAGATGTTCACTATACTATTTTCATTTACGGTTTACCCCAAAAAGTTTGTTCCATACTTTGAAAAGGATGGAACTTTCATTTACATGCCTATTATGTCTTCATTTTACATTGATGTTTACTCTCCGTCAAAACTTGTTTTCAAAATGATGTTCTCCAAGCTAACGCTAAAAATTTCCATATTTATATACTTTAGTATAGGAGTTAATTTCGTAGCCCCTTAATTTAACAAATAAAAAGGTAATCATACTTGAATGGAAAGTCCCGTTGTAGAATATAAACAATAAACCGATTCAACATTTTAAGGGTTAACTTTGAACAATGGATCAAAAAGTTGTCTTTCTTACTTCCTATGGAAAAAGGAACATATTTTGTAAATAACCTAAAATTTATATTTTCATTTCAAAACCTGCAACAATTATGAATCATAAAAAAATCTTGTAACATGTTGTACCAAAAATATAACATTAGCCAAATGCCTGCAATATCAAAACTTTGAGGTTCCAGATTTTACATTAAAATTGGTTCCACAGAGTCGACACTTACTCAAACCAATTCCACAGCACAAATAAGAAAATTACAAATTTCTCATTATAGAGCGAGAAACGGAAAACAATACCCAACAAACATTTTTGTTAAGCAAAACAGAGAAGCCCTTAATAGTGAATAAATTGTTGTCTGATTTTCGACAATAATTTTTTCTACCGTCTCTAAGATATGTATACTTGTAACTATTGAGATATAAATCTTATGGTTTAACTTTCAATGCCACACGGAACAATTTATTCGATCAAATAAATTGCACAACTTGGCATTCTTTCTATTACTTCAACACATTTTAAATTACAAATATGGATGGCTAAAGCAGTAGGCAATTTGGCCAGACTTGAAATAACGAATTAGGGTCTGAAGGAACCCTAGATTTTATTGGAGCAGAAGAGGAGAAAGCGACCGCACCTGAACAGAATCCTCTTGAAATGCAGTGTTATTCTTCACACTGAAAAGAGGCGACCATTAGTGAGGGAAGAAGGTGAACGGGAAAAGGAGTCAAATTAACATGGTCAGGTTTGTTTGGCATCTATATCCCCTGTCCTCCAAAACAGTATGGCTTCCGCCAATAGATAAAATGAACTAAACTCAAGTTTAGAAATATTCTAGTCATTAGCCCGTAAGCAGATTCGCTGATAGGCTTGTGAGCACTGAGCAGGATTGTTAGTCAGCTCGTATTAATTAAACTAATTTTTAGACATTTACTTATGATAAGTATAAAATACTTAAATAAACTTATTTGTTTGAATAAAATCATAGGTCTAATAAATATATTATGTGTTTTAGAAATATATAACTTTATTTTGTAATAAATTAAAGAATAATTTAATTTACAATTGATATTTACTAAGTTCATTTAGCCTCAATTAAGCTTGGAGAAATTCATGAGCCATCCATATATTCGATAAATTTAATCCGAGTTCGACTCGATAATAAATGAGTCAAGCTCAAATTCTCGAAAGCTCCTGGGTCGTTTCGATTCAATTGCAACCTTACTCCCGCTTATCCTTTTTCTCAACCAATTCTTTAATTGTCTCGATCGGGTAACTTGCAATTTTAGTCCTCAGAACTTTGGAGTAAATGCAATTTTAGTCTTTTATCTTTAAAAGTTGCTTTTGGTCGTGACAATTTTGCCCTTTCCGGTTAAATAGTATTTTTGGTCATTTATCTTTTTAAATTTAGCAATTTTATAGGGATGGCAATAGGGCGGTCGAGACGGGTTGGCCAGACCTGACACCCCGCCTAGAACGGGGGCGGGGCGACTGCTCATTCCTTTTAAAATTAAATTAAATTAAAAAAATGAAAAAAAAACATATATTTATAAAATATTATTTACAATTTTTTTATTATTAATGATTTGAGAGGGAAATTGCAAAATTGGTCCTATAGCTATAAGCGGTTTGCAATTTCGGTCTCAGAACTATTGAGTTTGCAAAATTAGTCTTGTAAGTTTGAAAGTTTTTGCAAAATTGGTTCTATATGTTTTATACCTAAGCAATTTTGGTCCCGTAAGTTTAAAGTTGTTGCAAAATTGGTCCCCTGGGTTATTTCATTTTTTTCAAAATACCAATTTACCTGCTATTTCATTAACAATTCTCCTATCTCTCAATGAATTATTTAATTATTTTTTCATTTTTGATTGTTCAACTATTACAATCTCTCACCCTCTTATTTCTCTCCATTCTCAAATCGAAGGTCGGTCTTGTAAGACCATCTCACGACTAATTTAGATTCGTGAGGTAGAATTCGTGAGACACCTCACATGTTCCTCATCCTTCCTCTCTCATGGTTCTCTCTCTCTCTCTCTCTCTCTCTCTCTCTCTCTCTCTCTCTCTCTCTCTCTCTCTCACGTGCGCGCACACACACACACACACACACACACACACATACACACTAGTCCCCCCTTCTGGCCTTCTCTCTCTATATATATCACATCCATTTAATTCTCTCATGGTCCCCATTTCTCTCCTCACATTCCACTTCTATCGTCCTCTCTCTCTCTCTCTCTCTCTCTCTCTCTCTCTCTCTCTCTATATACGCAAAGTTTTACATACAAAATATATATATATATATAAATGTAATACTTTTCAAGCAAATAATATCAATTTGTTATTTTAAAAACCTTTACCTTTTAGAGTACATTTGGAACTTTTTAAATAAAAAGTGATACTTTTCAATTAGAAAGTGATACTTTTTTTTTAAATAAGGAGTGATATTTTTTTAATAAGAAATGATATTTTTAATGAAAAGTGATACTCTTTTTTAAAAAAATTAAATATGATATTTTTTTATTAATAAGTGATATTTTTTAAATAAGAAATGATATTTTTTAAAATAAAAAGTGACGCTTTTTCTTAATAAAAATTATATTTATTTTGATAATAAGTGATATTTTATTAATAAGAAGTTATACATTTTCGATAAGAATTGATACTTTGTTTTACTAAAAACGATACTTTTTAAATAAAAATTGCTATTTTTCTCATAACAAGTTATAGTTTATTTATAAAATATGATACTTTGTTTTATTACAAAAAATAGACTTTTTTTTATTTGAAAATGATACTTATTTCATAAGAAGTGATATCTTTTTTATATGAAGTGATACTTTAAAAATTGATACTTTTTAAGTTAAAACTTCTAAACAGATTAGTGAGTAATATTTTTAGGTAAAAAGTATCAGTTTTAAAGTAAATAACATATAAATTCAAAGGATATACTATTAGTATGTAATAATTGTTCAAGATATATTTTTTTGAATACAATGTAATACATTATTTTTTCAAGTAAAAAGTTGAACTTCAAAAAGGAACAACAAATAATAATTTTAAAGTAAAAATAGTAATTTTAAAGGAATATTAAATTTTGAAATTGTATATATGTGTTCTTGATAAATATCTCAGTTTATATATTACTTTAATATTTAAATTTAGCTTGTTATTGAAAATATATATTTTTGAATCTTATTGAGAATTTAAAAAAATACATTGTTTCAAAGAATAAATTTATTTTTGTATTAAAATATAAAAAGATCTTATAAAACTATTGACTGCATGACCATCTTATTATTAAAAGAAATTAAAAAATAAAGACAACCAAAATGTTATTATTGCATGTACACAATAGTACACAACACATGTTGTAGAATGACATTTCCACTAGCTATTTTTATTTTGAGTAATTGAAATAATTGACCCACTTTGTTAGTGGTGTTTGTTTTCTTTTTCTTTTTGTAAGTGGCTAAAAGTTGCACTAAAATTTGTTTATGAAAATGGTATGAAGACCACTAGGAGTGATGTGTCTATATATATTTGTGTAAGATGTGCAATACATGTATCAAAAGTCATAGTTTGCATAATTGGACATTTGGTTTATTTTTCTTATATCAATATTTTTAGTTTCAAAACAAAAATCACAACATGGTATCAAGAGCCTTTTGATTTTACTTGGCCGTGGCCTATGAGTGAATTTTCGAGAGAAAACCAAGAAGGGCTTCTTTCAAAAACACACACACACACACATAATGGCTTCAAACATTTTTTCTATTCCAACACCTCCCATTTTTACTTTTAAAACTACCCAATTTGGGCAAAAAAATGAAGACATATATGAGAGCATTTGATTTGTGGGAAATAGTGGAAACTGGAAAGGAACCACTCTCTTATCAAGAAAAATCCGATCGTTGCTCAAATCAAACAACATAATGAAGAAAATGCGAAAAAATTTAAAGCTTTGTCATGTATCCGTTTGAAGTACTCAGGATGAAGGAATCAGAAACTGTCAAAGAAGATATTGACAGATTTGTGAAAGTTGTAAATCAAATTCGACTACTTGGAGAAGAATTGATAGAAAAAATAATTGTTGAAAAAGTACTTGTAAGTCTACCAGAGAGATTTGAAGCAAAAATTTCCTCTCTGAGGACTCAAGAGATTTTCAAAATCAACTTTGGCAGAGCTAATAAATGCTTTGCAAGCCTTAGAGCAAAAAGAAGAGCATTAAGGCTTGAAGACACCCCTGAGAGTGCCTTTCAAGCTAAGATAATAGAAAAACCAAATAATAGTGGAGGAAGAAAGCAATTTGATTAAAGAAAAGAAACATATATTGAAGAATTTGATAACTACAACAGATGGGGAAAAAATGATAAGTATCCACCTTGTCCAAATTGCAAAAAAAACAAATCATTAGAAAAATTTTGTTGGTACAGACCCAACGTGAAGTGCAGAGCCTACAATCGCCTTGGTCACATGGAGAAGGTTTGCAAGAACAAAACTAATCAACAGTCAAGAAGCACAAAGTTCTTTGAAAAACAAGAACAAAATGATGAAGAAACACCTTTTGTTGCTACATGTTATGGCAAAAATAATATTAAAGGAGCTTGGTTAATTGATAGTGGTTGCACAAATCATATGACTCATGAGGTTGGAATATTCAAAGAGTTGGACAAAACATACACTTCACATGTGAAAATAGGAACGGTGATTATGTGGTTGTCAAAGGAAAATGTGTCGTTGGAATACGACACCGTCCAGTACGGAACTTATTTATGATGTTCTATTTGTGCTTGAAATTAACCAAAACCTCTTGATCGTTCGGACAAATGCTAGAAAAATATTATGCATTACATTTTCAAGATATGTCGTGCACTATTTTTGATCCATCCGTTGTGAATTAATGACTATCGAGATGCAAGATAAAGGTTTCTTGTTGAAATCAATTACAAAACAAAGCGAACTCCAGAAACACTTCAGAATGTTTGACAAATTACGTAACCGACTCCGATCGTGAAAGAAGCTACAAAGATAGATGAAAAATTCAAGTGACAAAAGCAATGGTCAACTAGTACAAATATCAAGGAGGAGTGTTGGAGAATGACATTTCCACTAGCTATTTTTTATTTTGAGTGATTGAAATAATTGATCCATTTTGTTAGTGGTGTTTGTTTTTCTTTTTGTAAATGGCTAAAAAGTTGCACTAAAATTTGTTTATGGAAATGGTATGAAGACCACTAGGAGTGATGTGCCTATATATATTTGTATAAGATGTGCAATACATGTATCTCGTTGACGTGCGTTTTGGTCAACAAGCAAAATATGTAAGAAATTTAACATGTGGAAATGTAAGCGTGCATAACGCGTGTTTATTTATGGCTAATTCCGCTTTTCTCGATGCAATGCCGAGCCGAATTATCGGGTCGGTCTTTCTTATAACACGTTTTCTAGTGCTTTCTTTCTCCTTTTTCTCTATTGTCTTTTTCCTCTTAAGTGAGGCTTTTTATACCCCTCTAATAAGTGGGTTTTCAATAGTCACCTTTGCACTAATTAGTAAAATAATTTAGAAAAGGACACATGTCCCATTCTAAGCGTGCATGTCAGCCAAGTTTTGCCACTTGGTGACTCATCTTAATCACCTTTTGACACGTGGCGGTTTCGGATACCAATAAAGCACTAAGCATGAGCAAGTATGGGCAAATGGTTATTTTTCTAAATCATCGCGCATGCGTTTCCCGCCGAATTTGGGCTCGGGGTCGGGCTCGCTCGACCACGCCGTGGTTGGGCTCGGTAGTGGGCGAGCCCAACCCATGACGTGTCGCCGAGCACCGCGCTAACGCCACTGCGGGGCCCCACTCGGATGTGCGCTGGATGACCACGTGGAGTAACTTGACCCGGCTTGCCTCGGTGTCATCAAAGGCCCCCAAGTTTAATTTCGAGAGAAGAATGTCCAAGTCGGAGTTAAACTTTAATGCTAATGATGAACATTTAATGGGAAAATGAATCCTAAAAGGTTTGTTCATTCCTCGACATCCGTGTGTAGTGGTTAATGCCTGTAAGCGGCGCATTAATTGTGGTGCCATAATGACGGACACGTGGCCTCTTATGGTTGGACCAGTTTTGCGCAGAATTGAAAAGGCACATCGCTTAATCGGCGGGCGTGGGGCGTGACGTTTTCGACATTTTCGACGGCTTTTGAGATTGAAAAGCGCGTCTTTTCAAATAAACATTTCGTTTCTCGAGGAACTTCATTTATAAATAGCCCCTTTTTCCTCAATTATCTACTTTCGTATCCTCTACTCTTTGAGCAAAACCGATTGAGACCGAGCGGAAATTTCGGTCGGCTTTCAAAGTTCGAGACTTCAAACTTAGGTATTTTTTCGAAATATTCTCTCTTTTCCTATAAAATGTCTTCCTTTGAGGACAAGTAGAAGTCGTAGCTATAGCATAAAGGTCGAAATTGAGGACCCCCTCCAACCTTCTCGCTTATTTCTCCCCAAGATGGCAATCTCCGCCTCATAGCCCAAGCATCGCTCGATTTCTTCTTCGCACCATTCTCCTCGAGGCGAACACCTTTGGAGCGACGCACACGATATTCAATCCGGTGCAGTGGCCGCTTTTCCAAGAGGTGTGATATATCAACCGGGATCGGGCGCGAGAGAGTTCCAAATGAGGATTTCAAGTACACCCTCGACACTATCAATCGGAAGAAGAAAATATGAACCCATTGGAGCCGGAGCGTGATAACGCGGAGCGGTGGACGAACCCTCCCGGAGACTCGAGGCCGGAGAAGCCTCAAGTGCCCATGGGCCATCGTAATGGTGACGGCCGGATGAGGTCCTCGCCGTGTAGAGCCTAGGTGGACGCCGTGTGACATAAATGACATTCCCAAGATGTTAATGGTCCCTGAGATGGGACAATTTCAACGAAAGTACCGGATCCCGAGCGGTATTCATTTTTGGGTACCGAATGGTACGGAGGTTCCCAAGACTCCACCGGAGGGGCGTGGCCATTCATGTCGCCAGCCTCTTATATGGGCTGCGCTTTCCACTGCGGTCTTCCTCACGCGGTGGTTCTGCAAGTGGGGCATTCCCCTGACTCAGGTGCATCCTATTTCTTGGGGTAGGATCATCGGCCTCTTGGTGATGTTCCACTTAGAGAAGTTACCCTGCCCCAAGTTCAAAGAGATGAACGAGCTCTTTGTCTGGCGAGCGACTCCTTCATCACGGGGTCAGCCATCCGGGTGGTATTACGTGCAGACCCGACTGGGGTACCCGGATGGCCTAGTGGAAGGCCTTCCTTCATCTTTAAAGGAATGGAAAGACAAGTGGCTCTGGGTGAGCGGCGAGTGGCAAGCTCGCGTGGGGGAAGGAGCAGAGGAGACCGTCCTTTACCCCCATTTGAATTTTGTTTTCGATTCTGAAAAATAGTCCTTCTCCTTTCTCTATTTTTTGTTGTTATTTTTTCTTTTTATGGGGCTGACTTTGCTTCTTTTTTCATCCTTTTCCTTTTATAGGGAACCGAGCATCAAAAGGGCCTCTGTCGGCCACCTTCATCCGCAGGCTGGAAAATGTCCAGGCCAGAGGTGTCAGGGATAGGCGGATTGAGAGGTTGGCCACTGAGGTCAACTTGGCCGCGGCTGGCTTAAGGTCTGCTCTGCCCGCCACCGACCCGGCCGAGGGGGCTCGGGACGAGGTGGCGAGCGGGAAGAGGAGGCTAGGAGAGAGCCTCAACAGAGCCCTCCGAGGGTCAAGTTACCACTTTCCGGGAGAGCGGCCAGCGCGTACAGAGCGAGCTGGGCCGCTCCCCGCAGCTGCCACCCCCGTGGCAGATCGTCTCAGGCCTTCGGGCAAATGCGGACTCGAATCGCCGAGTGCGATTGCCGGCGAGGTAAATGTACTTAGTATTTTTTTGCACTTTCTCTTTCTTTCAAATGTTCTTCGTTTTCTTTTGACGGTTGTCGTTTTTTGTAGGGCGTGGCTTGATTTACGTGCGCGCCTTCGCAGTCATGAGAACACGGCCGCACGTCGGACTCGGGCGGCTACGGACCAGCCCACACGATGCGGAGGCGCCTGGAGAGCAGATATCCGGGCAGTAAACGCCCGCCGATGGGGTGCCTGAGGCGGTAGAACCCTCTCCAAAAGAGAAGAGAGGGAATTGTTATCGAAGAACCCGAACGCACCGAAGGGGCGGGTCGATATCGCGGCAGCATTCCATTAGGACAGACCATTGAAGGGGCGTCCCACGGACTTTCTCGGACGACCTTGGCCGCGAGGGTCATTTTATCCCTCCGAGCCGAGTGAGGGACGAGTGCATCGCGAGGGAATGATTGGGATACACCCTCGGTGGTTCGTGGAGTTTGTCCTGCGCCACGCCAACGGAGGAGCAATCAAGAGTTTTGCGGAAGCGGGTCGGGCGGATTGAGAGGTTGGCCACCGAGGTCAACTTGGCCGCGGGCCGGCTTAAGGTCTCGCTCTGCCACGACCCCGAGGCCGAGGGGGCGGCTCGGGACGAGGTGGCGAGCGGGAAAGAGGAGGCTAGGAGAGAGCCTCAACAGAGCCCTCCGAGGGTCAAGAAGTACGACCACTTTCCGGAGAGAGCGGCCAGCGCGAACAGAGCGAGCCGGGTCGCCTCCCAAGCGCCATCCCGTAGGCGATCGTCTGTGCTTTTCCGGGCAAATGCGGACTCGAATCGCCGAGTGCGGTTGCGGCCGAGGTAAATGTACTTAGTATTTTTTTGCACTTTCTTTTCTTTCAAATGTTCTTCGTTTTCTTTTGACGGTTGTCGTTTTTTGTAGGGCGTGGCTTGGATTTACGTGCGCGCCTTCGCAGCGTGAGAACACGGCCGCACGTCGGACTCGGGCGGCTACGACTCACCTCCACGATGTGGAGGCAGCCTGAGAGCGAGATATCCGGCCAGAACGCCCGCGATGGGGTGCCCGAGGCGGTAGAACCCCTCTCCAAAAGAGAAGAGAGGGAATTGTTATCGAAGAACCCGAATGCACCGAAGGGGTTTGGTCGATAAGCGCTGCATTCCTGGATAGACCATGAAGGCGTCCCACGGACTTTCTCGGACGACCTTGGCCGCGAGGGTCATTGTATCCCTCCGAGCCGAGTGAGGGACGAGTATGCGCGAGGGAATGATTGGGATACGCCCTCGGTGGTTCGTGGAGTTTGTCCCGGTGCGCCACGCCAACGGAGAGATCGACCAAGAAGTTTTGCCGGGCGGGTCGGGCCGCAATGAATGTCGGCTCTGTGCTGGAGCGATCAATTTTACTTGGAAACCGGGCCGGGAGGAGCGAGATTCGATGACGCCATGGGAATGTCTGGGCGGATTATTGGGCTCATGTGGCACGCGATTGGGGGAACCCGCGAGCTGGAGAAGAAATATGCTGATCTGGAAAGGCGGCATGGCGACCTGCAAGAGGCTTATGCTACTCTTCAAGGGGTACAAGAGTCTCTGAAGACCCGTGCAGATGAAGCCACGGCTCGGGCCAACTTTGAGAAGAAAACCGCAAAAGGCCGAGGTAGAGCGGGATCAAGCCCGCAAGGCTGAGGAGGAATTCCGGCCTAAGGTTGCCGAGTGGCGTAAGCGTGCGCCGTTGCCCAGCCGGAGAAATGGAAAGGCGCTTAGCAGATGTGCGCAAAGAGGTCAAGAGGTTACCCGTGAGACAGGTTGGAGAAGCTTGTGTACAAGCCGTCGAGGCTTATAAGGACTCAGGAATATGCATTCATGTTAACTCGCGGCCATGCGACCAACCTCAAAGAAATCCTCGAATCGGTTAAGGCCGGATCGTTGTTGCTTGAGGAGGACCTGACCCTCTTGGAGGCCGATATTGATGCTCTCCGCCCGAACTTTGCCGAGGCCCCCAATGTTCAGGGCTCACCTCCTCCTCCCTGATGCGAGGAAGAAGTTGCCTCCGGTGGTGTTTGTTGTGATTCCGCCCCCGTCCTAGTCTTGGTACTGTTTTCTCTTTTCTTTCATAAGCTTTTATATGTATTTGTAGGTAGATTTCTTGGCTTCGTGCCTTGGGATGTAATGGGCTCCGCCCCCCCTGTAAATACTTTTGAAGTAGAAATGAACTTTTCTTTCACACCATGTATGTGTTTTAAGCTTTTTGTATATGCTTGCTCTTCTTCCTTTTGTAAAATTGTTGCCTCATCCTCTTTTTTTTTTTCTTTTTATACTCCCAGTGCTCTGAATAAAGGACTTTTCCCGCTTTAATTGACTCTCGTGCTCGGTATATGAACCTGGTCTTTATTTTGTGCTTGGTGTATAAACCAAGTCTTCATTTTATGCTTGTGTGTACACCGAGTCTTTGTTTTGTGCTTGGTGCGTGACCAAGTCTTTGTTTTGTGCTTGTGTGTGACCAAGTCTTTGCTTTATGCTTGTGTGTGACCAAGTCTTTGTTTTGTGCTCGGTATGTAAACCGAGTCTTTGTTTTGTGCTCGGTGTGTAACCAAGTCTTGATTTTTTTTTTGGTGTGTGATCAAGTCTTTATTTTGTGCTCGGTGCGTAACCAAGTCTTTATTTTGTGCTCGATATGTAAACCGATTCTTTGTTTTTAGGATAGATCCGCCTTGTGGGCGAGTCGCCCTTTATCGGCCGAGGGGACGTGCCGAGACGACTTGTTGGCACTCGCAACTCTGCCGAGGCAATTTTTTCTTGCGCTCGCACGTAGTCGAGGTGAGTAAAAATCTCCTCCCCTTTGGAGAGCTCACAGAATATCGATGAAAGGATAATTCCCGAATCCTATCCGGATCGTGAACCGAGATCTTTATTGATAGTACCTTTTCGTATGCTACATTCCATGGATGTGTAAATTTTTCTCCACTCAAATATTCTAGCTCGTATGCCCCACCGGATAAGACGTTCTCGACCGAAATGGGCCCTCCCAGGTTGGCTTCAATGGGTCCGGCTCAAGACTGTTATCCTTTTCAACACAAGGTCACCGACCCTTAATCTCCTTTCTTTTACCTTTGAATTGTGGTACCTCTCACTTCTTTATTTATACACAACGTTTTTATCTCGGCATTACATCTTTTTTCTTCGAGCATCCACTCGGCTCGGAGCGCACCTCATTGCCATCTTGAAAAAAATTTGCAATTCGAAGGTAGGGCTCCAATCTCCACATGAATGACCGCCTCGGTTCCATAAGTCAAAGAAAAAGGTGTTTCTCCCGTGGCCGTCGATCGTCGTTCGTATGACCACACAGCGTGCCCTAGGGAGTTCTTCAGGCCAATGCCACCTTTAGACTCCTCCAATCTCGCCTTCAAGGTATACTTGAGTATTTTATTAACGTCCTCAATCATCCATTTGACGAGGATGGTATGGAGTCGAGAAATGGTTTTTGATGTGGAAACCTTCACAAAATTTCGAAACCTCCGGTTATCAAATTATTTCCCATTGTCCGTAACAATCGAATGCGGTATCCCAAATCTGCGGATAATAGACTTCCATACAAAACCAACAATCTTTTCCTCATCTATTTTCGCGGAGAGGCCCGCCGCCCATTTTGTGAAATAATCCACCGCCACAATGGCATACTGACGCCACCTTTGCCAGGTGGGGAGTGGTCCGATAAGGTCGATTCCCCATTTGGCAAACGGCCAAGGGCTAAATATGGAGGTAAGTTGCTCGGATGATACGACCTGTGGTGCGAATCTTTGGCACCTCTCGCATCTTTTGACGAGGTCGATTGCATCCTTTTTAGGGATGGCCAGTAGTATCCTTGCTGTATTAATTTATAAGCTAATGTCGGCCCCGGCATGGTTTCCGCATATTCCTCGTGAACCTCTCGAAGTGCGTAATCCGCATCTGTCTCGGACATGACACCGAAGAAGTGGGACGGAGTATCCTCGTTTGTATAGACGCGTCTACTATTGTGAAATGAGCCGCTTGGTTCGTAGTGTTCGCCTCGGCTTTGTTTTCGGTTGAACTCCTTTTTCTAAATACATCTTTTGAATGATCGGGGTCATCCAGTGCTCGGTGGTTTCGGGTTTGCATGTATCTTCTTTACGCCAAGTGACGGGGCGGACAACAGTTGTGTGACATGACATCCGCAATGGCCTCCGTCCCCGGGTGGAACCGAGCCGAGCTAAGGCATCCGCTTGCATGTTCTTGGCTCGGGGCACATGTAAGACTTTTGTCTTAAAGTGTAACAATTTCTTCTTGACTAAGTCCAAATCATGCGATTTTTGCTCTTTTTGCTTCGTACTCACCGTTGATTTGATGAACGACCGGTGAGAATCACATGTGTACCAAGCAATCGTTTAAGCCCATAGAAGATGCCATATCTAAACCCGCCGAAGTGCCTCGTATTCAACTTCGTTGTTTGTTGCGAGAATCGAAATCGCACGACCGAGCAAAGAGCATTTCGATTTGGATCGATTATCACGATTCCGCCGCCTGCTCGATGCAGTAGTGGAGGAGCCATCAACAAACAACTTCCATTCTTGGTCTTCCATAACTTCTAATTGTATGGAAGGTGTGAATTCGGCCACAAAGTCGGCTAAAGCATGTCCTTTTATTGTCTTGTGCGTGGTTTATATAGAATATCAAATTGACCGAGCTCAACGACCCACTTGATCATCCGACCAAAAGCGTCGGGTCGGTGTAATACCTGCTTCAGTGGGTATTTCGTCAAGACTATAATCTTGTGCTCTAGAAAATATGGACGGAGCTTTCGTGCCGCAACGATTAATGAATAAGTCAACTTTTCCATTGGTGGATAAGCGGAGTTCGGCGTCATGCGGCAAATTTGGACCGTATAATAGATGGATGTTGAATAGAACCATCTAGCCTGATTAACACCGATCCGATGGCGTATTCGGATATCGCCAGTACAAATACAAGTTCTCCGCTTAGGTAAGTTTTTGCAATATGGGAATTGAAGAGAGATGTTGTTTGAGGGATTCAAAGGCGACTGCGCTTGCTCGTCCACTCAAAATTTTTGCTCTTTTTTATGATTTCAAAGAAAGGTTTACACTTGTCTATGGACCGTGAAACGAATCGGTTAAGGGCGGCCAAACGACTGTCGGGCTTTGTACCCTTTTTTACAGAATTTGGGGTTCAAGATCGATAATGGCTTTTATTTTGTCTCAGGTTAGCTTCGATCCCTCTTTGGCTGACCATATACCCCAAGAATTTACCCGAGCCGACCCCAAACGTACATTTTCTCGGGTTTAACATCTCAAAACAACAAACATTTTATTAAGATCGTTGAGATGATCAGATATATACAATGATTTCACTAACATGTCATCTACATAGACTTCCATAGTACGACCTATCATTTTCTCAAACATCTTATTTACTAACCTTTGGTAGGTCGCACCAGCGTTCTTCAACCCGAAGGGCATCATCTTGTAACAGTAAATTCCACGAGCAGAAAAGAATGATGTATTTTCTTCATCATCCGGGTGCATTCGTATTTGGTTGTAACCCGAGTATGCATCCATGAAGCTCATCAATTCGTGTCCCGCCGTGGCATCTACCATATAATCAATGTTCGGTAATGGATAACTGTCCTTGGGGCATGCGCTTATTTAGGTCGGTGAAATTTACGCACGCGCCATTGGCCGTTGCTTTTCTTGACTGAACAGGATTGGCAACCCATCGGGATAGAAGGCTTCCTGGATAAATTGATTATCTAGCAAGTTATTAACCTCGGCCTCAAGTGCAACTTGCTGTCGGACCGAGTTTGCGCCTTTTCGATAATCGGGCGAACGTTAGATCAACATTAAGGCGGTGGCATGCATGCTTGGGGTCAATTACGGGCATGTATACGCATGAGTCCACGCAAAGACGTCGAGATTATTTCCCAAAACTCAATCAATTTGGTTCGATATGGTTCTCGGGAGGTCATGGCCAATACGTAATGGTGCCCTCGCTCGGCCTTCCAACGCCGATCGTGTCGACCGCTCCACCGGTTCCGCCCATTTTCTTTTCTTGCTCTGCCCTTCCTTTTTCTGTAGGGGCAATTCATCTTCAGTGGCCGGCTCGTTCTTGGCTGTCGGCTCGCCTTTCGTTGCCGGTACATCTCCCTGCTCTATCCTCCCTCCTTGTTCTTCCATCATTGGTTCATTCCCAGGTCGACGACCTGGATTATCCCCCTGAACAATCACCACCTGCTCGGGCTCTTCTTTTGTCTGGGGGTCGGCCTATGCCGTCCCACTGGTTTCTCCTCGTTCCATCACGTTAATCTCCACCGGTCGGAGTTTGAGAGAGCATTCTCGTGACTCTCTCTTATTCCCTTTATGTATAGCTTCACCGTCAGGTGTTGGGAATTTTATGCAAAAATGATAAATTGAAACAGCCGCTTTTATATGATAAAGCAACGGCCTTCCAATAATCGCATTGTACTCTGAATCGGCGTTGATTATTTTAAATGTTGTCATAACGGTCCGCTTATGTGACCCTTGCCCCATTTGGATGGGTAAGTCAACTTCCCCGAGCGGGATTATTCTTCCTCCTCCAAACCCCAGAATGTTGTCGTTGCATGGACGAATATAGCTATCGTCCACATTCAACCTTCGAAAAGCTCGGACATAGATGACCGATGAATAGCTTCCAGAGTCGATCAAAATTCTATGAACTGGAATACCCAAAATCGGGGCGGTAATGACCAGGGGGTCAGAATGAGGGTGGACCACCTGGTCGGCATCCACGTCCGAGAACACAAAATGGCTCGGTAGGTTGGCCTTCCTTAATTTCCACTTGAACTTGTCTTTCGGCGTGGGTGGCCTGTCTGACATCAGCCTTTCTCTTCCTGTTGGAGCGACTATCTTCGGCTGTGTTAGTGTTGATTCGATTCACGCTCGACATCATGAGGATCTCCCTACCCTGATTTTCGGCCGGTGGCGGCGCGAAGGCGAGATTTGTTATGCATTCTGGGTTGACTCCTGGGCAGCTTGCCGGCGGGGCGGTAATTCATGGACATATCTTTTGAGACCGCCCGCCCGAACAATACGCATAATTTCCCGATTAGATCTCGGCACTCATCAAGATTATCATGACCTATCGATTTATGATAGGCACAAAGATCGACATGAATCTAACTTGGCCGGCTCAACCTTCAAAGGCCGAACCGGAGGTAACAAATTCAGACCATGTACTTCATTCCATATGGTGATGGAGTGTGGGTTAAAAGTACTCCTCGTAGCGGCAACTTCGGCTCGTGCTTCCGGCGAGCCCTAACCGTGGTCGGGTTTTCCGAGAATGGTCTAAATCCCGACCCTGCCCAATTGTGATTCCTTTCTTCCATCCTTTTTCGCGCCCCCTGGCTGTGATCGGGCGATGACTTGCCATGGCTTCTTCCGCAAAAATATGGCGTTCCGCGCAGACCGAGAAATTCTTGTGCGAGGTCGCTCCCGATTCATGGATAGAGTAGTTAAACCAAGTTTCGGGGCAAGGCCACCATGGCTGCAATTAAAATGGCGTCATCCGACACCTGGTTCCATCTCTCGAACTTGCTTATTGAACCGAGAGATATAGCTTTTCAGGGCTCGTGATTCCCTTGTTTGATGTTCACAAGGAGTCCTTAGGTGCGGCTCGGACCTTGAAGTCAAGAAATGCGTCGTAAAGACGGAGGCCGATCCCCCCATGCCCGAATGGACCCCTGCGATAGGGTCCTAAACCAACGTGGGCTCGGTCGCCCGAGTGTCAATGGGAAAGCCTGCAGAGGATGGCATCACTAGGGGCGCATGTCGCCCCATCCATGATAAGTACTTGTGGATTTGAGTGGTCGGGTCGGTTTCCCCATTGTAGAGACCGACTGGGGATTTTCAACTTTGGCGGTGAATCTGGTCGCCAGGATACCGAGGGGAAAACGGCGACATAACAACTGGTTGGTTCATTGCTTGGGGCGGCCTCCGAGACGCTTCGCCTTCGACCGCCCTCCAATTCATTCAAGCGACGGCGGAAGGCGCTGAATTTCTATATCCGTTCTGCCATAGGCTAGGCCTTGATTCTCGGTTGACCACTAACCGCTCCCGCTCATCCAAAACCGAGTCGGAGCTAATCGATCGAACCGGCGTGAGGATCTACCCCGGTCATCCAAATGAACACCGAGTGGGCATGGCGATGTCGTGTTAGCTCCGTAGTGACTCCGCTACACGACTTTGCCGCCCTTCATCATCTTCTCCGCGCGCTCACGCACGACGGCCACGCTGTTCATTACATTACGAACTAGCCTTTTGGGCTTCATTATGAGGAAGCCCGGGGCTTGAGGATTGATATTAACGTTTAGTTGTGGATTGAGTGGGTTAGTATTTACAAGAAGTGGAGGAGGTGCTTGGGAGTTGGTAGTGGCGAGTGTTTGTGAAATGAGTTGGTTCATTTGCTGTACGAAAGTTGGGTTAGCAATTAGCTGAGCGAAAGGAAATAAAGTGGTGCTCCCTGCCTCTGGGCATATGTTGACCATTAGTGGTCTGGCCAGTTTGGTTGTTAAGGTGTTGCTCTTCAGTCAAACGAGCATTTCTCGATTGTTGACTCATTTTGTCAATTACGAAAAGGATAAACGTTGAACTTTACCTGGTTTTCGCTTAACTTGTTTTAGCCTGGAATTCTAACTGGACCAATACGGGCCCTCCTTCTAGCCCCAATTTGTTGACGTGCGTTTTGGTCAACAAGCAAAATATGTAAGAAATTTAACACGTGGAAATGTAAGCGTGCATAACGCGTGTTTATTTATGGCTAATTCTGCCTTTTCTGATACAATGCCGAGCCGGATTATCGGGGTCGGTCTTTCTTATAATAACACGTTTTCTAGTGCTTTCTTTCTCCTTTTTCTCTCTTGTCTTTTTCCTCTTAAGTGAGGCTTTTTATACCCCTCTAATAAGTGGGTTTTCAATAGTCACCTTTGCACTAATTAGTAAAATAATTTAGAAAAGGACACATGTCCCCTTCTAAGCGTGCATGTCAGCCAAAGTTTTGCCACTTGGTGACTCATCTTAATCACCTTTTGACACGTGGCGGTTTCGGATACCAATAAAGCACTAAGCATGAGCAAGTATGGGCAAATGGTTATTTTTCTAAATCTGTCATCGCATGCGTTTCCCGCCAAATTTGGGCTCGGGGTCGGGGATCGGCGACCACGCTGTTGTTGGGCTCGGTAGTGGGCGAGCCCGACCCATGACGCGTCGCCGGCACCGTTGCTAACGCCACCTGTGGGGCCCCACTCGGATGTGCGCTGGATGACCACGTGGAGTAACTTGACCCGGCTTGGCTCGGGTGTCATCGATATCAAAAGCCATAGTTTGCACAATTGAACATTTGGTTCATTTTTCTTATATCTATATTTTTAGTTTCAAAACAAAAATCACAACAACACATGCATTAAAATATAAAAAGACTTTATAAAGCTATAGACCGCATGACCATTTTATTATATAAAGAAATTAAAAAAGAAATAAAGCTATAGACCGCATGGGCCAATAGATTTCAAATTTAGAGAAGAGCTCTCCGAGGTAGAAGAGTCCAAGAAGCTTCGCGGTCCGGTGATTGCATGGTTGTGGAAGAGACCGATATTCCAAAGTAGAAATGGGAATAGTTCCATATGATCCCCTAGGCCAAGCACCTGGTTCGATTTTGCTACAAATAACAATAGTGAGTTGGCCTTAGAATTGCACAAAGCGTCTCAGTACATGCTTGGGGAAATGGACGCCACGGGGAGGGGATTCACAGACTTACGCACTAGAATTGATAATCACAATGCCACGTTAACAAGTGACATTCGTGGGGTTGTGAGACAAATAAAGGAATGGACTTCTTAAACAACTGTTTTTTGGAGGGAGCAAGTGGGCTATTTTAGAAAGCTGTATAACTAGTTGTTGATTTGGGATGCTAATCAAGTTGATTTTCAGAACCGCCAAAGAGACAAAATGAATAGGATGCACACTAGTCATCAGAGTGACATGGACATAATGTCAACAAAGTTGGAGATGAAATTTAAATATTTTGAAGCTGCTAGGAACTCAAAATTCTCCTCTTTACAAGATCAGTTGATAGAACTCAACTCGAGTCACTTTGCGGCTGGCTCATCCATTCAGATGAAGTTGGATTTCATTATGCAAATCATCCAACCACCCTCTACTGCTGATGCCGAAAAAGGGAAAAGGCCCTAAAACATATGTGAAGGGTAAAGGCACATCAGAGTTCTCTATTTTGGCTCAAATTCCTATTTCTCTTCCGGTGGATGACAAAGTTGAGCTTGCAATAAAGAAATCTAGGGAAGAATATGAGGCACTTGAAAAGAAATAAGCAGATACAATCAGTGCTGCTCTCATGAATATATTTGGTGGGTCACCAAAAACGAGACAAATCAAATTAAGAGTTTTACACTCTTCTATCTGAAGGATACTATAAGGGGATGAGAATTGCATATGCTTGGAATTTGTACTAGGAAAATGGCTTGGAAGACAGTGAGAAGACTAGAGATCACCCAACTTAAGGTCAGAAGATTATGGGTCAGCAGAATACATTTTCTATTAGAAAGTTGGCATCTCATTTTCTATGTAATTTCTTTTTTGTAATAGATAGGATTTAGGCTGACTTGAGAAGCATCCAAGTAGAATTGTTGTAGACTTCCTGAAGAAATCATCAGAAGACTCGCACCTGAATGGTGAGTGGAACCAGCTGACTTACAGTTGAGTAAACAACATAAGACTCTCAGCAGAGTGCGACAACCAAGTCTTTTCAGAAGACTGGCAACATAGTCAATCAGAAAAATATCTAAGAAGACCCAAGTCTAAGTTAAAAGGGGTAAAACAATTGAAGGACTAAGACAAATGATGAAGTCCATTGCACAGAAAATGAGGAAGTTACTTATTTTAGTAATAAGGACATACCTGCAACCTTAAAGTACTCAAAAACTAAACACGCAAAAGGTATTAACAATTGGGAAGAAAGCAGGAGCTGATACATTTTCAGAAATCCTGTAGAAAAGGTTGAATACAATGATGGGTCAAAAAAAGCTGCAAAACAAGACAAGGCAATGAACACAAAGTAGGGTTTGAATATTTGTCCATCTGTTCAGTGGACAAAAATTCAAACTTCTCTTCAGAAAGTCGAGGAATTTTTAGAGAGAAAATACGAAAAAAGAAATGACATAGACACAAAGCATTTAAGAAAGAAAAATTCAAATTCAATTTCGAGCTAAATCTGAATATCCTCAAGCACATTCTAAGATACTTTATCCAACACACATTATAAAAGATTGAAGTCGTTCAACAGTTGAAGATGAAACTTTTGTGAAAATAAAATGAAGGGTCTACACGACTAATTGTTGAAGGAGTGTAGTATGTTCAAGATAGAACCAAGTTCTGAATACAAGGACAACTGTGTGAACAAATCCTGAAGACTCAGAGAGCTGAAGCAACTAGGCAGTTGCCTAGCGAAGAGCTATATCCCAGAAATACCTAGCTGTGTGATCGAGGCTATTTGGACTGTACTTTTGTAACTAAAATTAACTTTTAACATTAGTGGATTTCTCCTGGAGTATGAGAGAATGGAGTAGAGGAATTACCTCATTACCGAACCACTATAAATTGCTTTGTCTTTACATTGTTGCTTTATATTTCTGCATTTTATCATATTGTTCCATATTTGATATCCAAAAAACTCATAACTCTCTAAAACTACTAAGTGTTGATAAACAAACTCAAAAGGGTGTAAGTCTTCCTCTAGCTTAAAAAAAATTTTATAAACAATTGACTTTCTTGGTGAGATATCAGATCAATAGTTCTTTCAGAGAGTTGTTGAGTGGTTATCTCTTCTGCCAAATCTCATCCCAACTGTCTTAAGGACTAAGCTGTTTTCTTAAAACTCTGATTTAAAAATTAAAATTTTAGTAAAGTCTATTCAATCCCTCTTTTAAACTTTACTCGATACCCTCGGGACCTATAAATCCGAGATCACATTAAACTGTCCCAACAAGCAATCGAGTGATCATGTTTCTACATAAATTGTGATGATCAATAGAAATTTCATGCATGAGACATGTGTGGGCACCTCCATACTTGGAAATTTGCCATAAGCCAATTTTAGGTTTCCATATGGCACGCACTGCCCAATAACACCTTGCATTTGATATGCTATGTCTACATTCGGCTTTCCACAAGCTCTCTACAACACAGTACTCACGTATTGCAATTCTAACAGAGAAATCTTTTACACAAACTTACATATTTTTCTTGTCTTTAAACATCATACATTTCTCAAATTCTCCCATCTCTGGATCATAAAATATAAGAATGTCAATAGAATTTGCAGGGATATCCGGGTATGTGGTATTGAAGAATGGGATCATTGAATAAAGACGATATATATGGCGCATGTGCGAGAAACTTTGTAAAGAAATAGAAAAACACATCCTCATGTGCATAGTAGCACTTCCAGTCTGTTGCAGATACGTCTCATCAAAATCAACAATATTCGATCCATCATGATCATTATCACCATCATCAATATCATCCGATCCAACCACAAATGGTTTAGATTCAATAATTTCGCAGTCTCAAAAACTATCCATTAGTATTATCCAAATGATCATATCTAGTTGTTCAAATCGATCCGAGCTACCACCAACTTTATAATTGCTTCTTATTTCAATATTAGACAATACCATGTAAATCGCACTAACCCCAACATTCGGTATTCCTTGTGATATTATTTTCGATATGTTCGGCCTGACATATAAATCAATAAATCTAATCTCCGCATCCGGATCAAAGAAAAATCATAAATGTTCATCACTATTGATAGGTATTTAATGTGAGTGATTTCGAATAATACTTAACAAACATTTTCAACGACAACAGTTTCCTATCAATATTCAACAATTGATATAAATTTGTAATTAATTAATCAAATTTGTCCTCCAAAATACACAATCACTTCAATATTATATGAACTATAAATGCATCACAATCATATGATATTGTATAACTAACTTGTACTATTTGTCCTCCGAAATACACAATCATTTCAATATTTCGTGACGATATTTCTGAAGCATATATAAAAAAAATAATTATGTTAATTTAATAATATTTTTTAAAATAACTTTAAATAAAAAACAATACTAAATTAAAACTATACACTGCATTGTGCACAATAAAATTAAAAACTTACTTGAAACTCCTTAAACATGGCTAGATCATAATAATTTAATTAAGATGACGACCGACATTTTCAAATAAACCATATTAATATTTATAATTGTACTAACCATCATTATCTACTAATCTAACCAAACACCAAACCAACAATAGAAGAAAAAACAGGGAAAAAATCAAGGGCGCGATTGGATATGTTTTCATTTTGAAAATTTTCATTTTACTAGAGAATAGTAGTAAAAAAATTTGGAAAAAAAAAAGTTGAATTTTGAGAGTGTGATTGGATGTGAGATGAAAAATTAATGATGAGAGTTGATTTGATTTAAAAATAGTAAAATAATGATTGAATATGATTGGTAGTTAGAAATGTATGAGTAGGTGAATAGTGAAATTTGTGGGAAAAGGTGTAATAATGATTAGTTTTTTGTGAAAAAATGTGTAGATGTGATTGATAGTAGAAAAAATGAGAAAAAGTGAAAGTGAGAGAATAGTATATTTTCTGAAAATTTTCATAAACAATCGCATGTTTGATCTAAAAAAATTATCCATCGGAACAAAAAATGGAATCTCATTGACATCCAATCGCGGCCCAAGTTCTTACCTCTGTTGCACTCGGTCGAGAGCGGAGAGGAGGATAAGTCTGCAATTTTGTTTTTCTTTTTCTGGTGAAGGGGAGAGTTCTGTGGTTTGTGGCCTCTCTTGCTTCTTTATCTGAAATTTTGAAACGAAGGCAGCGTCTCGTCTTCAGGATTTTTTGCTGAAGACAATCAAAATTAAAAAAAGAAGACAACGATTTGATAGCTGTTTTTGACTTTAAAAAAAAAACAATCAAGACATGAAGACAATTCTCAGTAGCAATTGTTTAAATCAAAGAATACATGGATAAATTAGCCTAGAAAGTGTGTAATTACGATCATGGGCGTAGCTAGTTTAGGATGAGTACGGTCGTGAACCGCACCGGATTTCGGAGTAACCCTGTTAAATTTGAGTGGAACCGCATCAAATTTCACCAATGTCTAGTTCATATAAAAATTTGGGTTAAGTTTGAAAATCCATTAACTGCATCGTCTTGACCCAAAATATTAAGAATTATCTCGCCCAATTAAGGTATATGATTGTATAAATGATTGTCTTGTTTATTATATATAGAGATATATGTTCCAAACTTGATAATGAACAATTTTTTGGAGTATTTTTCGAATTAATTTTTGTATCTAAAATTTTATTGCACAATAATAAAAATAGTTATTCGATGATTAAATTAGAACAGACTTTTGGATAATTCACTTATTCAAAATGAAACTATAATTAAAAATTATGAAAACCCGCAAAGAATTGTGGCACAGTCTTTATATTTGCCTCTTTTTTCCATTTTTTTAAAATATAGGCTTGACATTGTCATGCTAAAATGCCCCGAAAATTCTCGCTACGTGTAGGGATGTCAAAATTCCCGCTGAAATCATCCCCGTTGGTACCCGATTAAAATGGGGCAAAGAATCCCCGCTAATTGAGAGATGGGATGGGTCTCTAGAAGTTGGGATGGGATGGGGATGGTATTTATATCCCCCATCCCCATCCCCCCTCCTCGTTTAGATACGATACGACGAATCCCCGTCCCTATTCCTATTTCCCAAATTTATATATTATTAATGTTACTTCTATTTATAATATTTTATTTTATTAATTATTAAAACTAAACCCTTAAGTCTTTGTAACTTTACTTGTTCTCATTTTTTATTTTAGAAATTAGAAATTTATGTTATTTTGTTTATTTTAATTATTGGTTATTTTAAATAATTTATATTAAAAATTATTAATAAATACATAATGGGGAATCCAATTTCCGCGGGGATCCCGTTCCTCGAATGGGGATTTTCCATCCCGTATGGCCGTACTCAAATACCCAAAGCGGGAATGATACATGAATGGTATTTGGGTCCTTGGGATGAGATTCTAGACGGAGATGATATATCCAATACTAGTCCGTCCCCACCCATTGCCATCGCTAGCTACGTGATTAGAATAAGTTGAAAAGAAAGTAGAAAATTGGAGCGAACGACAGAAAATCGATAAAGAAATTTCTGCAGCTTATTTCATATTCGAACTATGGCTTCGGAAACTCGGAAAGGTTAGCTTCGGATACAACAATTTTGAAAATTTTCTTGCTTTAATTACAATCTTCACTACTGAATTTCCAGTTTATAATGTAGAATCTCTCTTCTTCTTCTCCCCCCTAATTTGTATCGATTTCGTTTATTGATGTTGATGCAGTGGTAGTTCATCTGAGAGCCACCGGTGACGCTCCGATTCTTAAGCAAGCCAAATTCAAGGTTTGCTGTTGTAACTCGAATTGCATCATTTAAAAATTTCCTGCTATGCACACCCCCTCCGAAAATCTTGTTTGATTTTGAATTTAGTTTTTGTTGTTGCTGATGGTAGAAGAAAAAACGAGCTAATTTAGAGCAGTTTCGAAGTTGTAATATTTTCCCCTTTCTTCTTCATAAAAACTTGGGATCATTTTTGGGAATGGACTATAAACCCTACAGGGGATGCAAATGACCCTCGTAATTGGGAGACGATAGCAACATTGTTTATAATCTATAATCAATAACAGTCGATAGCAACATTGTTTATAATCTATAATCTACCATTAGTCTAAAAGAATTTCTGCCAAAAACCACTTAAGTATGTGAGACGACTTTTCATTCCTGCGCAATTTGACTGAGATTGTTTGGTTGGTTGGATGTTAAATTCGAGGGACTTGGTACAACCCACACTTAAAGCGTGCTCAATACCACTTAAGTATGTGAGACGACTTTTCATTCCTGCGCAATTTGACTGAGATTGTTTGGTTGGTTGGATGTTAAATTCGAGGGGACTTGGTATAACCCACACTTAAAGCATGCTCAATACGAGAGAGAGAGAGAGAGAGAGCTAGTGAAATTTCATCCTAAAACAAATTAGTTATAGGAGTAGCACACTAGGCTTATAGTTAGGCTTCATTCATCTAATTAATCAATATGGGAGACAACACACAAGTTACATATTTCATCACGCCCCATCACTTGTGACCTTCGTCAATTCGTTAATCATCATAGTCCTCCTACTCCATCATATTGGCAGCCCAATGGGGCCGAGCATGAGACCTGCTCTGATATCATGATAAATTCGGAGGGACTTGGTACGGCCCACACTTGAAGCATAATACGAGAGGGAGAGCACTAGCTACCTACGTGAGGTTCCATCCTAAAACCAATTTGTGATAGGAGGAGTAGCTTACTAGGCTTTTAAGTTAGGCTCCCTTCATCTAATTATTCAATATGGGACAACTCACAAGTGATATATTTCATCATAGGAGTTATTGATGTGTCTGATAGTGAGTAGGTCATTCTATGGAAGTGTTTTTCAATCTTTTTTCCAATATATTTGTTTATTGGTTATCTATTTGTAATTTTACTTCCAGTAAAATAGATAATAATTAACTCCATTTTATTTAGAAATCGAGGTATCGTTTAGTTTCGCAATTTTTCCCTCCTTGGGTCTCCTACTAAAAGGAACCTTCATGACATGACGATAGCTGAAGTTCCCATCACATGTGTTGTATGATTCTAATACATGTAATGTGAAACCACTTCAGCTTACTATTTGGTTATCTAAATTATACTTTATAGATATCATTTGTTGCTAAAACTATTCCTATGACTGCAATGTACCTTCTTTTTCTCCACGAAAAATGTTTGTTTATCCAGTTCTCAAGAAAATCTGTTTGGTTGCATCAAGTTCTAGTGAGGTATCTAGTTATAATGTTTTTTTTTTTTTCCTGAATTGCAGATTGCTGGGACCGACAAGTTTGTGAAAGTAATAGATTTTCTTCGTAAATCGCCTTCACAGGGGAGACATTGGTGAGTTCTATTGTGCTATTCGATTTGGCCTTTGACAATGCAAGTTTTTCTTTCTCTCTTTTTTTCGTCTGTGGTGTTACTAAGATTCCTTTCTTCTCTCAGTTTGTGTATGTAAACAGTGCCTTCTCGCCAAATCCCGATGAGTTGGTCCTAGACCTGTATAACGTAAGTTGTCAATTCATGATATCTTCTTGAACATGGGAGAATCAGGTATTTGGTGTGGGTTGGGTTTGTTTTTAGGCAGATGAATTTGAGTATTACTGTATTAGACATACAATTTTCAATCAGTGTTCTTGCTCTTTCTGGTTTTCTTGCTGGATACCATATATAAATGTTTACTGGTGGACACGGGGGTTTATGCCTTACAGATTCAGTTGTACGAACAATAAAAAAGCGATATATATATGAAGAGATAACCTGATATGATTTTCTTTTCAGTTGTCTGTTTTTGGCACCTATCAATTAGTTGATTGTCTTTTGTCAGCCACTAATGTTATTTGAATTTTCATGGTGTTGAGTGAAGTTGTTTAAAAAAATGCAGCGTTATTTTCTTCAGATTTTTGGATTCTCTTGAGCTTCGCATGATAGCTTTTCTCCCAGAGATGGAGTTGAGCTACTCATTGTTGTGCATTTGCCAACTAAATGTTACATTACATTGCAGAACTTTGGCTTTGATGGCAAATTGGTGGTCAATTATGCGTGCTCCATGGCGTGGGGGTAATTACTTCCGAGAAATGGTTCTGTACATTCAAAAAGTTAACATAGGGTATATTTCCACCACTTTTATTTCCTTTTCGTTCTTTTCCTTTTTCCACATAATACGAGTATCTATTTATTAAACGCAATTTAATCTTTTTCTTTTGCTATTGTGAGTATTTTGATTTAGAACTTGATGACTGATGTTATATGCCCATGTTTTTGCTCACTTTTGTCGTTAAATAGAGATTTTAATCAGCATGCGGTGAATCGGAAATTGAGGACTTGCAACGAGCCTTAGAAAGTACATGTATCATTTACTTTTATATTTTTCTCACTTAGCTGCTGAAAGAATTTAGTTCTTTGCCTGCTTCGAGTTACATTAGAGAAGGGATATACGTACAGTTTATGCTGTCCATTTCTGAACTTAAATTCATCATTACATTTTCAGATTTTCTATTCCCAATGAGCCTCAGAAATCAGAATGTCCTAGCAGCATTAGTATTTCAGCAGATCCAAAAATTCCTAATTATACTACATATTGATGTGAAACTTCCAGAGTGCCCCTTAGCAGCATTAGCATGTGAACAGATAAGTCTTTTTCTTGTTTTTCAACTCATGTCATTTTGATTTCAATAATCGGGTCTTAGGTTAGGTTGACAGGAGTGGCAGGAGTGGTAGATGGACAGTTCGAAGATGCTGAGGTGAAACTGGTCGATCCTCGAGGATGGAACCGTGCATTTAGAAATTTGTTGATGGCTATTTTCATTCCACAAACAGATTCTTTGGTGATTAAAACTTGTGCTGAGACAGAAATTGGAATGTACATAGCATTTATGGACATAATTGCTGTTTTTCATTTTCAGGGAACAACATTATGGTGTATAACTTTTCCTCTATTTTCATAGTCCATAACGATTGTGAATCCAATATCTGATGCCAAGGCCTTCTTGTAATAATATAAAATGGCAGAAGTCTCTAGTGTAGACATGGTCTGGACATAGTCTCTCAGTTTTCATTTTCTTACAACAAAAATCCAAGGTCCAAACATAACTTCACACAAACACAAAAGGAAGACTCAATTATGATTTAAGTCCAGACTCTAGAATAAACCTCAGTAATGCATTATTTGAAACCTAGGAAGCACGGACACTTCTCTGATGATGCCGTTGTCGTATGCACTGTGGACACATATTCGATACGATATTTTATCCGATACTTCTTGATACTCCATTAATATATCTACGCATGGAAATAGATATAATTTATTTTATTGCTCATTTTTTCAATATTTTTTTATGTGTCTATATGAGTTATCACATTTTAGATTTGAGTACTTATGAGTTTTTGGTTTTTTATACTTGAAATATTGTTTTTTAATTATACTTAGTACATCTCAGTATTTTCAATAATATAAAAATATATAATTTTGTATGTCCATATATACCGTACCCGTATCCTTAAAATTTCAAAATTGTCGTACTCTCGTACTTGTGTCTTATCGTATTCGTGTTTCGTATCCGTATCGATGCTTCATGGTTTGAAACTTAGAGGGTGTTTGTCCTGGCTTATTTAAAAATCTAATAACCTTCTAAGTCTTATACGATATTTTAAGAGCTTATAAAATGTTAGATCTTATTTTGAAGTTGTTGAACTGTTTGGATATTTGGATAAAATAAGATGAAGCTTATAAGATGTTAGCAATGGCAATCTTGTAACAAAAATAGTCAAAATTCAAATAAGATTGTCAAAATAAAATTTTATTTTGAAAATAAATTGGAATCCCCCAACTTTTTTAAAAGCAGCATCTTGTTTTGGGAGCTTACATGATTTTGTTATGAAGAAAGCCTATAAACTTGACAAACATCCTCTTAGTTGTTTTTCGGTTCCCAAAATTCATCGGAAAAAGAGAACACTATTGCAATATAGACTTTTCTCTCGTTGAGTTTCCTGCAGTTAATACACTTTTGTCCAATTTCTTCTTTGCTCAAATGATAGTTCCCATAGTTCTTGATCTCACTGTCTGTTCGACCCGGCAATCTTGCTACAATTAATTACCGTCTGCAGTAGGGAATAGAACGAAATTGTACGTTTAGGAACTGAAAAAAAAGAGCTTCAGTAAAGAACGCCATACCTAATATCTAAACCAATGTGTTAAAATTGGAGCAGTGAGCAAAATCAGTAAGCTATTGGTGTTTCACGGTTCAAATGCCAGTCCAATCGGATTAATAAAAGTTTTTTTTTTTTGGTTATAATGTAAGTGTAATATATTTATTCTTACGAAAAAAAAAAAACTAAAGGGATAACCACAACAGAAAAACCGAAATTTGGACTAATTACGAAAAAATATCACATAGTTGAAAAATACAACTTAAATTCTACGTTGCAGCTACAACATAGTTGAATTGTGATTTTATATAAGTACCATGAAAGTGATCATTGAGGACAAAACCGATTTTTCCAAATATTATTTATTTTTTATATCCCGCATTATTTAATTTCATACTAATTATCCAATATTATTAATCATCATTGGATTACATATATAATTATTAAACTGCTTATGAGTCTAATTATCCTACAAGGCTCATGGGTCAATCAACACATGTATAAAAAGATGTATCTCCTCATTCTTTCTAAGTCGCATCAATTAATCTGAATTATGCGCTCTTAATAACTGTCATTTGTTCTGGAATTTTTCCTACTATTGGTACTGACTTGAGCGTCAGAGGGGTCTCCTGCGACAATCCGGGCCGTCCAACGCGTTCTTGAATTGTCGCAGAGATAAGTTTCCATCCGAATAACTAGCAACTCCATAGAAAAAGTTGGACCGTTATTTACTTATGGTGATCTGTCGATTTTAAGCAATATCAATTATAGTCTAGTTGGTTTGACTCATTACTTTTATAATTTCATAAATTTGAAATAACAATTTATGAGATTTCAATTGACTAACTGTTAGAGATGATGATTCACATTCTTTAACAATTTAAGTTTTTAGATGATGTGGTCATTCAATATGGTATCAAAATCAAACCAAACCGAACAAGAAGGGGACATGAGTTCAAATCGTACCGTCATTCATGAAAAAGGGAAATTCCCTAGCTAGTGGTTCTGGAAATTTTGGTCCGTGCCTAGCTGAAATACGATGATTCAGAGAAGAAGTTTTGGTCTATTTCAGTTACAGCTTAATCTATGGTGCAATCATCGTGTCAAGTACGAGATTGGCATTGAGGAATTGCATATGATGAAAGGTTGTCTATATGATAGAATCTAGTACGATCGATCAAGTCAGGTTATAGATAAGTTAATTCTTAAAAAGTAGATAGCGATAGAGGACTATAATCACCTCAAGAAGAATGATTGCTACGCTGATTCCCTTAACCATTAAAAATTTGTGAAAAAAAAATGAAAAAACACTTGGGCCATGAAAGATGGGATTCGCTTTTGTTATGAGATGTATGTTTGTAAAATGGACTTTAAAAGATTTTCTACTTACTATATATTTTTTAGCATGATAATTGAAGATTAAGCAATATATAGTGAGAACTTTTAAGGAAATATTTATTTAATAATAAAAGAAAAAAGATTAGACACCCTGTGTGCCTGTGTTGTGACTTGTGAGTCTTGTGACAACAGGCCACTCAAAATATAAAATAAAATAAACATAGTAGTTGGAACACCAAATTCTGATAAGATTATTGTATTCACCTATAGAATCATGGTTTTGGTATATAGACCATGCTTTTGTCACTATGTGATAATTGTTATAAACAATGGGCTAAAATATTGTTTAGATTTATTTTTAGTTCTTAGTATTTAGAATTTTAAAAGAATTGTTTCGTTTTAATTAAAATATCTTTTACTTTTAGTTTCAAATAGTTTTGGTCAAATTTCAAAAATAAGATATCTATATATATATATATATTATATATATATATATAAGTAAAATGGTTTCTAAAATTATTTTCCCGCCTAAATGACACTTTCTAAAAACTTTTTCTGATTTTTTTATTTTTTTTCGGATTTTGGAATCCAAATTAATATGATTAAATTAATATGGTTGACTTTTAAATTTTGGTATGTATACTGAAATTAAGGAGAAAACATATAGGGAAGATTAATTTTGGTATCCAATTCAATAATATATCCTATTCTATTTAGTTAAATATGGTTTAAATTGACTAAATGACTATAAAAAAATACCGAAATTAAGGCTAAATCTTGATTGCAATAACAAATAAATGTTGAATCTTTTTTTGTAAAGCATGATTTAAAATCGGAAATGCTTAAATATCTATATCTATATCTATATATCTATATCTATATATATATAAAAGCAAAATGGTTTCTATTTCTGTTTTCCCGCCTAAATGACACTTTCTAAAAAAATTTTCCGAATATTCTTATTTTATTTTTTATGTTTTTTGGAATACAAATTAACGTGGTTGACTTTTTAATTTTGGTATACATACTAAAATTAATGAGAAAACATATAGGGAAGCTTAATTTTGGTATCCAATTCAATAATATATACTATTCAATTTAGTTAAATATAGTTTAAATTAACTAAATAATTGTCGAAATGACTTATGGACCGAAATTAAAGTCAATCTTCATTGCAATCACAATAAATGTTGAATCTCTTTCTATAGAGCATGATATAAAATCGGAAACGTTTAAATATTTGGATAAATATGGATCGAATTTATAATATTACTATAAAAATTATCAAAAATTGCATTCACAATTTATAATATTACTATAAAAAATTATCAAAATAACAAATCCATTTCTAAAACTGTAAGACACTTTTTAAAAATTAATTTCATATTTTTTTTATTTTCTTCTTATAATACAGTTATAATTTATCAAGTTAATGGCTATTATTGTGAGATAAATCATTTTTTAGAATCTAAATTAATATGGTTAACTTTTTAATTTTCGTAGGCATACCAAAATTAAGCAGAAACATATCGGGAAGTTTAATTTGGGTATCCGATATATCTTATTCAATTTAGTTAAATATGGTTTAAATTGGCTATATAGCTACCAAAAAAAGACTTATGGAAACTGAAAGTAAGGCTAAATCTTGAGTGCAATCAAGAATAAATGTTGCATATTTTTCTATAAAGCATGATTCAAAATCAAATATATTTAATTAATCAAATAAATATGGATCAAATTATAATATTACTATAAAAATATTATTAAAATATGTAATTACAATTTATAAATATGTAGTTTTCCATAAATGTAGAATGTATTGATTTATTTATAGTAATTGCAATTAAATGTTCAAACGATTCAAATTGGTATAAAATCAATCAAAGATCTTTATGCAATTGACCAAATCATATAAATTGATAACGCACTTTTTTCGTGCATCGGTGAGAATATTCCAAAATAATTAAATGTTAAAATATCTAATCTATATATAACAATTACTGAACCATATCCAATTATTACTATATATTAAATTTACCATATATCAAATATTCGAATTGAATGGTATTATATTATAACATATATATGATGATAATTTCCTTCAAAGTTGTTCCTACACCCTTATAAATAGTTGACAATTGTGAGATGTCATTACAAGCAAACTCGGATTGTAAATTCTCTCTTGCTTTCTTTGAATTTAACCACAAATATATATATATATATATATATATATCATTTACTATACTCATGCACGATTTAAACATGAGGAAAACTATGTGACTATGAAACTTCGGTTGGTCCGCATATATGAAAGGTCATTATACAATCACAAAAATCAAGTGTTGAATCTAGAATGTATTTTTCACGATAGCGTGGTAAGATTTTATTTTATTTTCTATATCATTTATATTTTTTATAACAATATAAATGTGTTGTTACTAATAGTTTTAATATAGAATATCAACCTGGGTTATTTCATTATATCAAAGATAATGAACCCATTTTCCACATTATTCACATAACAATTTTAATTTTGCAGACTATATACATATGTTATAAACTTCGAATTAAAAAATCATATGGATTTTTTTATTATATAAGCATTTTGATACTGCAACGAACATACTTTATATCGATTTATTGAGATTCAAGGTTATTATATCCATTTTATTTATTTATTTTTATCTTATTTAATTCAAATATTTGCAGAAAATTTGGATCCCATGGAAATAACATGTCAGATATTAGATGCAAAAAATGATTTGCAAGGTCCACCAAAAAGAAAATTCCCAGATTACTCGACCGGTAATATCACAAATAGTTATTAATAATATCTCAAAAAATAATTTTTATTTACATTAAATTTGTATGGTTCGACACAACAAACCTAATATGGTCCAATACAACCTATTTCATATGGTCCGATATAACACACCCCGTGCATCGCACGGACAACTCACTAGTATATACTTAATGTACACCTTTTTATATATAATATTTTGCACATTTAACATTCATCACAATAATGTCGAACATAACAAAACATATTTTTTTTTAAAAACCAATTTGAACTATTTTATAACTTTAAACTTCCCAAACAATAAACTTATTATAAATCTAAAAACTCAGTTTTTAGACAGTCTAAAATTATTCAAAATTATGTGTACCCCACATCTTATTGTGTTCCTAACAATCATGAATTATTGGAACACCCCACCCTCACCTCAACCCCCACCAAAAAAAAAAAAGATAAATGAAAAAGAAAGAAAAGGTGTAGGATAAAAAGGGCTTTTTTAACTGAATATTACAAATTTGGAGAAAAATTACACAATTGGAATGAATTTGGGGATCATTAAAAAATCAAAGTGAATCGTGGATGGGATTCACGACTAAAGCTGAGTCGTAAATCCAATCCACGGCTGGTTTTTTTTTAAAACAAATTATGTTCTAGTCGTTAATTGAATTAACGACTAGGAATAAGATTGATTTCCCAGTCGTTAATTCAATTAACGACTAGGACAATCATTTTAATAAAAAAAAACGTTGGAATAATAAATACCACATAATATTGTATTTGTGTGTGCTGGGACAACAATTTAAATTAAAAAAAAAAAGAATAACAAATACCACATAAAGTTGTGTTTTTGTTAATTTGTGGCAGAGATTAATAAAAGAAGTGTATGCCTCATTCAACACCATATTTTTTTTTCTCAATGCGTTGGTGTTGGTCAAACCAACGCCCACTCCTACTCTTCAAAATTATAATCCTATTATTCTTATTTGAAATATATTCGGATATATACAAATCAACTTAGATATTCATATTCAAAAATCTAACATATCCTTATTTATTTATATACTAAGACAATTCTTTAATCAATGGACATAATTTATTTGATCTAAATTATAATAGTTACATTTCATTCACTGGAATAATCTAACAAAATATATACATCATAGTAAATGAAATGTAGCCTTTAGATAAAATAAATATTAGTCATTGATTATAGAGTTATCCTAGTATAAATAAGGGTTGCTAAGCCAAAATTGAAAAGAATCAAGAAAATGCATTCTCTTCCTATTAAGAAAAAATCTCTTCTTATAAATATATAATTTTTAAATCAACAATAACGACATGTTTAAATTTTGTATGTATTCAAATATACTTCAAATAAGAATAAAATGATTAGAATTTTGAATACGGGTATTTGAATGTATTAATACAAATAAAAGGAGTAGGAGTGGGCGTTAGTTTGACGAAGGCGTTGAGAAAAAAAAAAAAAAAAAAAGATATGGTGTAGGAATGACGCCTACATTTTTTTTATTAATCTCTCCCAATATTAAATACAATTTTATGTGGTATTTGTTATTCCAACATTTTTTTATTAAAATTGTTGTTCGAGTACACACAAACACAATTTTATGTGGTATTTGTTATTCCAATGTTTTTTTTATTAAAATGGTTGTCCTAGACTCCCAGTTGTTAATTGAATTAACGACTAGGAAATCAGATTCATCCCCTAGTCGTTAATTGAATTAACGACTAGAACATATTTTTTTAAAAAAAAAACCAGTCATGGATTGGATTCACGACTCAGCTTTAGTCGTGAATCCAACCCACGATTCACTCTAATTTTTTAATGATCCCCAAATTCACCCTATTTGTGTAATTTTTCTCCAATTTTGTAATATTTAGTTAAAAAAGCCGATAAAAAGGTTGTTACATAAAAGTTAAGAAAATATAGTTTTATCAGCATTTGTCGATCGAATAATTAAATATTGTAAAATTTTAGTATAATGTCAAAGATATTAGGCTGTAAGATTGTTAATTTAGGTTTGCAAAATGTGAATTTTGGTAGTATTTTTTTTAATAATTACTAATAAGAAGGAACAGTCCAAAATCAGTGCCACGAAATTGTGGCTTTATTAATTAAAAATTGTATTACACACGTATAATATTAGTAAATAGGAATATTTGAAAACACTTTCATTTCTCGTACACATTTAATTTGAAGTGCAGCTAAATACTTCGTACTTTTAAAATAAAATATTTAGTACACGTATTGTATTTATGCGTATAATATTTGAATAATAATATTATATTTTAATAAATTTTATAATACTTAATTAATTAATCTAAAAATTATCAAAATTTACGTATAACTATTAATAAATATTGTATAAATAATAAATAAGAGCGTTAATAATTTTTAAATATAAATTATAATACTTAAGTTAGTCTAAAAATTATCAATATTTATGTGTAACAATTAATAAGTATTATAGAAATAATAAATAAGAATGTTAATTATTTTTAAAATATAAATTATAAATAATAAGAATTGAGAGATTTTAGGTTTGAGTTCCACGTAGTATGAATATTTGTCACTTTATCTAGTAGCAGCTCATTATGAACTATTGATAGGTGTTAAACTACATTTCGCCAGCCCAAGGACCCTGACTAGTTGAGGCATAACCCGCGCTTCACATTCTCCACGAAACTCTAGGGCAAAAGCAGTGGGGCCCCTCAGGGATGGGGTTCATCCTTTTTTTGATAGGTGTTAAACTACAAGAGTTATTATTAATTATTTTTTGATAACTGATATTTCTATCGAATTAAATATTAACTGACTTACAAAAAATAAATGAAATGGAAATCAACATATAGAACTTTCGATATGGAATATTGACATCCCGCATTAATTATGAAGCTCACAAGTGCTATTGGCATGCCCATGCAGATAGAGTCGTTCCACTTTACGGGAGAAGTGGGACATTTTGTAAGAGTTCTTGTAGAATCAATTTTAATTCTCCATTGCAAGAATTTATTATGGTAGAAATCGAATAGGCCATTGTTCGCTCGTGTCGCTTTCGCTTATGAAAATTTGCCGAGTTCTCGCTCGTTGTCGCATTTTTGGTCATTCGCATTAATTGCAGTGCAAGCGAACAATCAAGCGATGAAACATAATGCGTAATCCAAAATCGGATGGTGCTAAACCGGACTATAGTCTCGTGCGTGGCGAGCTCCAATCCGAGACCATGCTACTACCACTAAGGGTAAAGTTGTGGATTCAGAACAGTAGGTGCAAGTCATGAAGCGGACAACCCGAGCAGGTCGTTCTCCAGAAGGGGGTACATCTAATTTGCATGTTCAAATTAATAATCCTTTTGAAGTTCTCAGGGACGAGGATGAACAAATTCCGCATGAAAAGATTAATTCGGAGCAAGTATGGGAGATACTAATCATGCAGGGAAAATAAATACTAATCGAAGGGTGGTTCTTCATCAATCATTGCATCAAAATTCAGTGATAGCTTTGGACAATATGGTTATGGCTGCAAGTTTAGATGATAAAGGTAAAGAGAGCTTGCAACGAGCTATGGACGCAGCTCACGCATTATGCCTATTAATGACTATGAATTTAACACTCGCTTACTCCATCGGAGAGTTTCCAAGCGATGGCAGCCGCACGAAAATGGTGGTTAGATATGGCGGAAGAGTATGCACAAGAAGACGAGGAACAAGAAGAAGCTTTAAAGACAAAGATAGGTGACCCTCCACCACTCCGCTTGTCTTTCCTCGAGTGATTCTTCGAAGCTCAAGTCTATGGCAATTGTGGCTCGTGATCATGGGCCGACGTTCCAGAGGCTACATTAGACCATCAAGAAGATACTCGAGCATGTGCTAAAAAAACGACTTACTATGCCATTTGAAGGTCTTCTAGAAATAGACGTCCTTCGTTTAAATTGCATTTTTAAGTTATTTTTGTTGTTTGCTTTTTCCTCAAGTTTAAATTTTTTTCCTTTGCTACCTGATCGGTTTGTGATCGTGGACTTTTCCTTTCTTTTATATATTTCTATTTATCTAAAAACATATAGAACTTTCGAGAGAAAGATATACCACAATCCTATGCACTATTTTTTCTTTTAGTACAATGAGGGATAATATGGGAAGTGACATATACTTATATAGGATCAAATTGAGGTTGATACCTGACAACACAAGTCACTATTACTGAAACACAATATTGATTCTATGCACTATTTGAGTTTGGCAATGGACCTATAACCACAACACATGTAAGTAGCAAAAAGTAAAAGATGGTTTATGATAGAACGTGAACTTAAGTTCAACACATCCTAGTAAATTACCATGGGACAAATTAAATTCTATTTACTATCCTAGATTGGTCAAAAAAAAAAAGGTAAAGAGAGCTTGCAACGAGCTATGGACGCAGTCTCACGCATTATGCCTATTAATGACTATGAGTTTAACACTGCTACTCCATCGGAGAGTTTCCAAGCGATGGCGGCAGCCGCACAAAAACGGTGGTTAGATATGGCGGAAGAGTATGAACAAGAAGACGAGGAACAAGATGAAGCTTTAAAGACAAAGATAGGTGACCCCTCCACCACTCCGCTTGTCTTTCCCTCAAGTGATTCTTCAGAAACTCTAAAGTCTATGGCAATTATGGCTCGTGGATCATGGGCCGACGTTCCAGAGGCTACATTAGACCATCAAAAAGATACTCGAGCATGTGCTAAAAAAATGACTTAATATGCCATTCGAAGGTCTTCTAGAAATAGACGTCCTTCGTTTAAATTGCATTTTTAAGTTATTTTTGTTGTTTGCTTTTTCTGAAGTTTAAATTTTTTTACCTTTGCTACCTGATCGGTTTGTGATCAGGACTTTTTCCTTTATTTTATATATTTCTATTTATCTAAAAAAAACATATAGAACTTTCGAGCCGAGAAAGATATACCACAATCCTATGCACTATTTTTTCTTTTAGTACAATGAGGGATAATATGGGAAGTGACATATACTTATATAGGATCAAATTGAGGTCGATACCTGACAACACAAGTCTCAGACATCAAACACAATATTGATTCTATGCACTATTTGAGTTTGGAAATGGACCTATAACCACAACACATGTAAGTAGCAAAAAGTAAAAGATGGTTTATGATAGAACGTGAACTTAAGTTAAACACATCCTAGTAAATTACCATGGAAAAATTTAAATTCTATTTACTATCCTAGATTGGTCTCACTTGTGTCCACGCAATGGAAGTTTCAGATGTCAATTATTCAGAGTTGAGGTAAATACATCTCTAACTTCCAATATGAAAAGTTTAGTTTGATGGTTTATGTATATATGATTTATGTTTGCGCCATATATTGTTTATGAGTTTACTTATATCACGATAGATTATGTGTTTCTCAGTTAACTTGAATAATTTGCATATCAAATTGTGGGAGTCATAGCATATAGATAATTTAAAGTGTTATATTTTAAGGGCTGGTACTGGGCACTTAGACCGTCCACATATAAAGATTGGGCTCCTAGTCCGCGTTATGGTTATCAGTTTGTTTGATGCTCTAATTCGCTTCTAGGACTCCTAGACCAACCACATATTAGTTGGGGCTCAAGTTCACCCCTAGAGCTCCTAGTCTGCCTTTACAATTACAAGTGTGTTTGAGGCTCTAGTTCGCCTCTAGTGCTCCTAGTCCACTTTTTCGCTTATCAATTTGCTCTAGTGGGATTCGGTGGCTAGTTATCCCAAGTTCCATACCATGTCTAGGCCGTTATTAGTATTTATTAAAAAATATTTTTGTACATTCAACATAAAAAAATATACAATGCATCTGCATGTAAAAGATTTTAATTTGTTGTGTGAGACATGATGTTACTCACTATGTATTTGCTTATAGATTTGTATTCTCATATTGCAGATACAGACAAAGATAAAAAGTAGACATGGAGTAGTGGCGGACTCACCTGTTAGGGGGGTTGCCACCCTACATTTTTATTTTTCTTATATATGTGTGTGTGTGTGTGTGTGTGTGTAAATGTGGGCTCAATCTATATCTCTTTTTATATTTTGATTATGTAATTATTAATTAATTAGCCGAAAATTATAGTGATGGTTAATAAATCTTATTCAAGTCCTCATTAGTATTAATCAGTTTCTATTTTTTATTTTTAATAAGTTATTAATTAGATATTGAGATTGAATTGATTATTGGAGAAACTTTTGATCGCCTAGACTATATTTAATCATTTTATTGTTTTTTATAGATGAAGACACAAAAATCGATGCATTATTGGCCATGTAATTTTTTGATGTGGCAGTTTCAATTCTCGATGATTTTACCCTGATATGCAGAGAGGTGTGTTTCATTCCAGTCGATTTTCATGGATCAATGTTAGCGAGTGATTAAAATAATTACCCCTATGATTTAAGAGTTTTTTCAAAGACATAACCTCGAGAGGGTATGGATGATGGAAATTAAACCCGAGATCTAATATTAGATTTCGATTTTAAAAAAAGTGTTAATATTAGATTTACATGAAAAATCTTTTATAAATAGCCCCATGTCAACTAGTTGTAAAATGTAAAGTAATAGGTATTTTCTAACTTTTTGTCATATATGTTCTAAATTATTCCATCGATTTTTGTTGATTTAAGCATGAAATGATTTTATTGGACATTCATCCAAACGGGCTTACATTGTATCACTTCCTTACCCAATATTACTAATACTACAGTACATAAAATTATTTCAATCATTTTAGGCAGAAAATGCATCTAACAAATTGAATTTATAATAATAAGAAAAAAATATAGTAAATGTTTTTTTTTTTTTTTTGTAAAATGAACTTACTAGAAACTCCATAATTTTTTATAAAGAAAAAAATCATTATAAAGTTCTTATTTAAGGAAAAGAAATCTATGCAAATTTAAAAACCGAAATACTTCAATTAATTCTAAACTCAATAAGTTAATTTTAAACTCAATAGACTAAAATACTAGCCGAAACTAATATTTGAGATTCATTGTCACTATCACCCTACACTAAGTTATTTAATTCGGTTATTTTACTAATGCTATCGTAAGTTATTTTAGTTTCAACTTTAATTATTTGAAGTTTTTATAAAATTATCATGATTTTTTTAATATTTGTGTTTTTGGATGCAACAACAGAGACCGGGCAAATTCCTAGTGCGTGCGCTACTTTTTGCTTACGCATATGAAGAAAGATGGTACATTTGTGGATAAGAAGTCTAAGCAAGAGGCGTAAGTATTTTTCTAAAAGCAAAGACAAGAGTTGTAAGTATAATTTAAGAATATTTTTAAATTATTTATGAATATCTTATTATAGTTCTTTGTAATGTAAGTTAATGTTTTTGCATGAGGAGATGGAGGACGTGCAAATCGCACCGGGGTTAGAGAGATCCCGAAAAGATGTCACATATTTTTCTCGATGTTGTTGGGGTTTAGAAGTAGCGGTCTATGGCCTCGGGTCTCGTGCACATTTCTTCACTAGGATTGGTGGTTCTAAGATCCCTCATACCGCTTCCACCATTTCAATGAGGAATCATTGAGGTGAGAGGTCATGCGAAAGAGGTGACCGAAAGCAGTCGAGCAAAACAGATGATCGAGCGGAAGTTACGCAACAACAGCCGGGAGATGGCAACTATTCGGAGCGGTTGGAGAAGGAGTGTCGTGAGCGTGCTCGATTCGCGATCAGTGCTCGAGTTGGTGCATGTGATGATGGAGTTGCGCCGCCAGGACTAATTCCCTACTTACTTGATCTGGACAAATTTTATGTAGACATCTCAGAAATTATGTTTTGTATTATATATGGATGTATTGCATTTTCTATATCTATAAATGTTTGGCACAGCATTTTTTGTAAAACAAATATTATATTGGCGATTATCGATATTTTGTTGAGTTTATGTAAATGTATTTTTGTAATTCAAACGTGAATTATTTTTACATGTTTTTACAGGTTTTAATTATTAAAAATAAAAAAAAAGAATATTAAAAAATATTAACGACGGATATGACCCGTCACTATTTTGCTAACAAAAAGACAACATTTGCGACGGATTTTTCCATCGCTAAATGTAATTAGCGATGGATTTGTCCATCGCTAAATTTAACGATGGATAATCCATCGTTAATTTCCAATCTAAAAGGCACATTTAGCGATAGAATTGTCCGCCGTAAATTAGCGACGAAAATTTCCGTCGCTAATTTCCAAATTTAATGATGGATTTGTCCGTCGTTAAATCGTCGCTATTTTTGCCGCTAAATTTTGTTATTTTGTTGTTTACCAATTTGCGTCACAAATCGCCTCTCAAATCCGAGATCCATAATAATTGTTTTTTTTATATATTATTTACGTCAACATAACACTAATGGTAATGGGGCAGTTTTAACTCACCTATTATCAGCAATAATCTGCCTGTGAATCCCATAAAATTTTAAAATAAGAATTTTTTATGTAATATTAATAAATTTTAATTTTCTACATAAAAATAAAAATATAATATATTTTTTAATTACATTTGAAAATGAAAAAAATCAATTTCCTTCTCGTCCAAAAATCTGAGTTTTTTTATTCCTTCCCTACAACTTATTCCATGTTATAATTGGAGGAGTCTCAAAGTGTATAATAACTGTGACTTTATTACATATGTGTACAAATTTACACACAATCACACATTCCGACGTGTTGGGAAAATCGATCCCCATTTATTCCTATGGACAAGCAAAAAGAAATAAAATAACAACAAACAGACAAGCAAAAAGAAATAAAATAACAACAAACGGACAAGCAAAAAGAAATAAAATAACAACAAACCACAACACAAGATGGTTGGAAATTGGTTTGTAAAAATGGGTTTTTGACCAATTATTTAAGTGAGATCATTTATTAGTTGTGGAAAATTAATGATATAATCGTAATCTATACTGCGGGTAGATGAATTTAGCATTTTGATTTTCTCAAAACCAATTTTGGGTAAATAAGCCACTTAAATGCCTTTTATATATGGAAATATAAAAGAGTGGTAATAAGGAAAAACATATCCCACATAGAAAGCATATTAAATGCTTGACTTGTTTATATAGAGCTTCACCAATAATAAAGAGTAATCATGTGGAGCTCTTTATGGTACACCCTAGTGGATCGAGTCAATTTTGACTAGCTTTTGGCTAGCTCAAAGAGCACCAAGGATGGTGCGAGCCCCGTCTCGAGCCTCGATCTGGGGCCCGCGCACGCCGCACTTAGTTGCATGGGCGCTTTAGAGGCAAGATTTTGCATTTGGACCATCATATTGTGCCTCTTGATCAGAAGGCACGATCTAACAGTCCAGATCGATCCAGACCAAATGATGCCCCTGTTCTGAAAGGGCATCCGAATATCTATATAAATCGACTCCCAAGATGTTCAAAATCATCTCATTCAATCTGCATTTTTAGCATATTGTCTATGTCTCTCTTTTTTGTAATTTCAAAAGTTCAAATACTTTTAAGTTCGCTGAAAGTTCGACTTTTGCAAGGTGTTGCTAAGTCGAACCTGAAAGTCATTGTATCTTAGATATGATTGCCTAGAATAGTGAGCACTTTCATACATGACAATTTTATCTTACGGATAGAGAATCTAGTTCTCGTCTCGACTTAAATTTCCGCCCCATTATTTTGTCCAATTTTCAAGAAAACCAAACACCGCAAACAATAAGATTTACGTGGAAACTCCAAAATCGGAGAAAAATCACGACTCGCAGAGCAATTCTACTGTATGAGAAATTTATATAATCACACATAAATTCTCTCTCCCGACTCCAATACTCCCACTCTATTTAAAAATCTTTGACTAACTCACACCCTTCTCCCAACTCTACACAAGAGAATACACGAAAGAAACTTTAAAGAATCAAAATACAAAGATTATAGTATGTTTGATTGGTGCATTAGAAATCAAAACACATAAGTTACTTAAATAGCCTTTTAAGGTGTCCATCCTTTTGTTCCCAAAATAATGTGGGATAGTTTCACTTCTTTTGTTTTTGACACCAAAACAACAAACTTCACCTTGGCAAAATAAAAGAAACTCCATGTCTTCACCGACAATCATGATTCTCAAACCGTAAAACCATCATTCTCAAACCGTGAGAACAACCTACTCCACTATATGAAGATACCACTTAGAATTAACCATTCTAAGAATTTCATTCGGCACATGTCGAAAAATTAATGGTGCAACTTCTAGCTCTTGCTCTTCTAGAAGTCCTTCAACTATCGACATACATCCACTACACACCCCGCATCCGCCAAGTCAATGTCTGTGCAAACTTGATGACCTGCTAACACCATCACATCCTTTTTTTTTCATGGCAACTAGACATGCCATAAGGATGTACATTTTCTCCTCGTGAAAATCTTCATCTATCACAATATTAGCCTTGGATTCGCAGAGCTATTTGTCGCACCGCTCACCTTAAAAATTTCGCTTTGTATGCTCGATTCTCCACACTTCCAAAGAAACAATATTCTTGAAGTCTTTCTTCCTCTCTTTGCTACATGCCACCATTATCAATTTTCTACATTGAAGTTCGCCTTCACTCACTCACGCCTTCTTCCTTTAGAAAGAAGTTTACCCATGACTTCAAAAAACTAAAGTCTCCTTCCCAACAAGATCGACTTCATGTGCTCATAGGAATGTGGAGAGACAAGATGACCTCTAACGCCTTATCCTCATCTTCAATCTCACCGCAATCGCTTGCCTCTAGCTCGAGATGATGCCATTGAGTATACTCAAATAATCCGAGATATTAGATCCTTCGTCATCCACAAGCAGTGTGAAACTACTCTTTCAAATACAATCAATTTGAAATGCCCTTTTGCTTGGTATAAAGCCTCAAGCTTTTCTCATAGCTCCTTAGCGTTTGAAATCCAATGCACATTTGCAAGAATATTCTTGCCAAACACAAACGTATTGTGTTTATAGCCCTCAAATCCAGATCTTCCCAATCTTCATCACTCATACTAGACTTTGCGAATCTTTGTCAAATGCTAAGCTCGACTCACCAACAATATCCGACTTGCTAGAATGACCAAACCCGACCTTCCTTTTAGCACCTTATGTAATCGAGATTATATCATCACATCTTTGACTTGTACTTGCTACAAGCCAAAGTTGATCCTTCCATCAAATTTCTCCACGTCAAACTTCATTGAATTTGAAAACTTTGATGCACCCGCTATACATCCCTTATAACCTAATGAATAACCGTCTCAAAAAATATTTTCTACGATGTGGAAGATCAAACAAAACCGCAACGAGCATACTAAGAACTTTAAGAGACCAACGGAACCTATCTCTCAAGAAATTTTTTTTTGGATGTAGAAGTGAAACAAAACCGCAACCACATAGCATACTCAATTTCAAGAGACTCGACTGGCTCGATACCACTTGTTGGGAAAATCGATCATCATTCATTCCTAGGGACAAGCAAAAAGAAATAAAATAACAACAAATCACAACACAAGATTTACGTGAAACTCCAAAACCAGAGAAAAACCACGACCCATGCAGAGCAATTCTCTCGTATGAAAATTTATACAATCACACAAAAATTCTCTCTCCCGAACTTCAATACTCCCACACTATTACAAATCTTTGACTAACTCACACCCTTCTCCCAACTCTACACAAGAGAACACAAGAAAAGAATTTAGAAGAATCAAAATACAAAGATTATAGTATATTTGATTGGTGCACTTGAAATCAAAACACATGGGTTCCTTAAATAGTCTTAAGTGCCTATCTCTTTTGTTCCCAAAGCAATGTGGATATATAGTTTCACTTCTTTTATTTTTGACACCAAAAATAACACCACGTGTATCAGATGCAGATCTAGTAGGTAGCTAGATACTACACCTAGTGTATTACACTATGAGTAGCATCTACAAGATCCTTCTCTACCCTCCATTAGTCATGGCCATCAGAAGGTTAGACTGACATAAGTTTAAAATCTATTTTTTTTTAGAAAAAAGAAAAGGAAAAGGTTTAACGATTAATATTTGTTCAACTCACTTAAGTAAAATTTCAGTTTCACGTGCAGTCAACTCTTCAACCTTGTGTTAATTATTATTATCACCAAGATCAAGAATAAAGGTTAAATCATACAATATTCTTACACGATAAATTCATGTTAAAAAATAAGTAGAATAATATAATATACATTAATTAATTTAATGACAAACTACCTCAAATCTCGTGTCAAACTCTAACTATTATATTCAAACAATTATGCATACACACACCACGATTATGTAGATATAATAACAATAGCAATGAAGCGGGTTTAAATCAATTATCCTTCGTGTATTTTTATTATCCTAAATGGATTTGAGAGGGGGCTTGATTTTTATTTTCGAATATATACATATATATCCATACGTCATTTGGCTAAAATTGCAAAATATTCCTTGTAACTATTGATGGTGGCAAAACATAACAAGAATTTATTCAACTTGTAATTTATGACAATAATTTTTAAAAAAATGGCATATTGAGGACTAAATTGGTCGATTTCATTTTTTCCTGGAATCTAGATCAATCCGGGATTTCATTTATGTCAGTTCTAATTGCCGATCGACATATGACCCGACAAATTCACGATGACTTGTGAAAAATGAAGAAAGAATCGATTTTCCGGGTTTTCTCCAGCTTATTTGGGGCTTGATTTTTGCCGAGAATGAATAGTTTTATTTATGCTTCCTTTTTTTTTCATCCAAGTCATCGTGAATTTGTCATGTCATGTTTAGTTAGTAATTAGGACCAAAATAAATGAAATTCCCAAATTAAGAATCGATTTCGAAAATTTCAAAATCGCGTCCCAATTTAGTCCTCAATCCGCCATTTTTTAAAATTTATTGTCCTAAATTGCAAGTTGAATAAGTTATTGTCATGTTTTGCCACCGCCCAATAGTTACAAGACATATTTTGCAATTTAGTTTGTGCTATTGGTATTATCTTTTTTAAAAAAATATTTTTTTAAAAAAAAGTAGTATTATTTGAGTAAATATCTTTTTTATTTTTCAAACATTAAAAACATGTCAAACATGGATCAACCTTGTAATCCAAAGGTGGTAGATACTTGGGATGTTAGGGTGAATAATCCAAGTTCGATCCCAAATAAGTGCGTGTGTCTTTTCCTCTCGTTATCCCCCTTGTACTAAAAAAAAAAAATTTTGAAACACACTTAATTTACGATCCTAAGAACCTCGGTGGCATGGTTTTAAGATTTTAACAAATTCACATCAAACTCATCACAAATTCATCTCATTACCATATAACAACTATATAAATTTTCATGTCAACATATCTTTCATTAAAGTGTTGATAGGTTGGTAAGTTTATAATGTTATTTCACGACCATATTATTAAAAATAATGAAAAGTGAAGAAAGATATGAGAATATTTTTATATTTGTTTGTATATAAATATTTACATATGGTTGGGAGTTCGACTTATTGGTCGCTGAGATGCTCATGCGCCTCGTTGTAATTAGTTTTTTTTTTCTCGTCGATATATCGTTTTTATATATAAAATTTAATTAGAGACAAAATTAAATAAATTAAAAAAGATGCATGATTACAATAAAATTCTACCATCTCATTTCCTCACATAATAAGTAATAATCAATTAAGATTAACTTCCCATATTAAGGGTCCAAACTCAATTAATCAAAATCAAATCTAACAATCATTCTAATTATATTTTTAGATAAAGAATTTGATTTATCCGCTTGTTTGATCCTCGTGTGGCATTTCTTAGATTCTCGGAAGAGAAATATCAAGAATAATATCACAATTATTTCTAGGAAAATGATAAAACAGATTAGTACAATGCACAAGAGCATAACAGATTCTTCATTTTACGAAAATAAGGAATTTTTTTGAGAAAAGAAAATAAGGAATTTAAATTGTTACAAAATCCATTATATTCACGAATAAATCATTTCTATATTCCTTCACCAATTAATGTGAGATATAAAAATAATCGGTTCAAATTTATTTTATATTCCAAGTCACATGTATATATATGTCAAATTTATAATTTTTATCTATATGTATTTTATATGTTAACATTTAATATGCATAAATATATAATCTAAGTATAAACAAGATCAAATCCTATATTAATAATAATAATAAAAAAGACCAATTATGTCATAACTTTATTTCCGAATCGCTTATCAATCGTAAAAGTTATAGTCATGTGACAACTAGTACAACTTTTATCGTTAGTAACAAAGTCAATTAGTGGGAAAAGAATATCTAGTTTATCTTTTTTTTTACTCCATGCTTACACATGGACTAAATTGCAAAATATGCCTTGATGGTGGCAAAAGAAGACAGATTATTCAACTTATGCGTTTAAGACAACAATTTTTTTAAAAATAACGATAGATTGAGACTAAATTGGCCGGTGATTTTAGTTTTTCCGGAATAGATTCTCAATTTGGGGATTTCATTTATTCCGGTCTTAATTGATGGTTGACATATGACATGAAAATTCACCATGACTTGATAAAAAAAAAAAAAAGTAAATAAAACTTCCTCAAAGAAAATCTAGCCCCAAATAAACTGGAGAAACCTTGAAAATTGATTCTCTACTTCTTTTTTCTTATTCAAGTTATCGTGAATTTATCATGTCATATGTCCACCAACAATTAGACCAAAATAAATGAAATCCTCAAATTGAGAATCAATTCCGGGAAAATTGAAATCGCCGTCAATTTAGCACTAATTTGCCATTTTTTAAAAATCATTATCTTAAATTTCAAATTAAATAAGTCAATGTTCATTTTTTGCCACCACCCAATACCTACAGGGCATATTTTGCAATTTAGTCATTACACATAACTAGTCTTGGGAAAACAACACCGCCCTCAAAACCTACCCTTAAAATCGCAAGAAATGCACTGCTCCCCAAGTCCCTAATATCCTTAACTACCGCGCACAAGCGAGTCGTCCCTCAAGTGATTGCTCCATGTTAGACCTCGGCTCAAACCCCACCTCTCAAATAGAGGATATGCATTACCTCACCTATGACCATCACAAAGGATCATTGGCAAGAATATCTATTTATTGTTGGAATTTGGTTTTGGAAAATGGATGTCAACCCATATTGGGCCAAATATTTTAATATCTTCATTGGTGGAAATTGGAAATAAAATTTATAATCAAATTCTACTAAGCGGTAGATGAGATTAGCATTTCGAATTTCTCAAAATAATTTTGGGTGAATGAGAAATTAATGCAATAAGTCGCCACTTAAATCTGAAATTGACATGAAATTGGGAAATGTGGGGATAGAGTGAAACTCCATCCCATATAGAATAGAAAGTCAAGTTTAGCTCAATTAATATAGCCCAAGAGTAATGGGTTTCGCCCTTTTTGAAGGATGGTGACCCGCATGCTTGTGGGTTTGGTTAAAATAAACCCGCACGCTGCCACCTCCGACGCTGTTCTGCCTTAGCCTAGGCCATGGGCCTGGTTTGGGCTTGGGCTTCAAGCCTTATAGTTTTGGACTAATTTTATTTGGACCTTTAAAACATTTTACTCAAATTGGGCCTAAACACACCTGGGCCGAGCGTCACGCACTGGGTTGGGCGTAGACTGAGTGCGCGGTCGCTACGATTTGAACGTAAGCACTTGCTCAATTTTCCAGTGCATTTTTTTTATAGACACGCTTTTTCGAGCCAAAAGACATGAATTTTCCATGAGGCACCTAGATGCCTATATCAAGCTTCCCCGCAGATTGAAAAATTGTAGGTCCTAAGGGGGTGTAAGTGCGTTTAGAAGGGGGGTTGAATAAACCTTACCAAATTTTCGATTTAGTCCTTTTAAATATTCGTAGTTGATATACACAACCGTGTCCTCGTGGACAGCCAATTTAGTTAATCAAGAGAGTTATTCTTCAACAGACTCAACTGAGCTCATTGATGGAATAACTCACTGCTGGGTCTAAATTAACTCAACTCGTGGTTTGTTTTCACGAAGACTTAACACCCTTAAGTTTGGTTAAGCAAGGATTTAGTGCTTGGTTTAGTACTTAGAAATTATCAAGTGATAGCAAATTTATCAAACAGATTTAAACAATTAAGACGCAGAATTAAAGTGCCGAAATGTAAATGACACAATGAAATTTTTATAGAGGTTCAAGATGGGGTAATTCTTCTACTCCTCTCTTCTCCAACTCCCGGAGGAATCCACTAGGTATTGATCAAGATACAAAGTGGTAATACCCGTATACAAGTCTTGATCACACAACCGACTTGATCCTTTGGGACTCACCGAGACGCCTTGATCACTCACCGCCTCGTCAGACGACTCAGCCTTTCTTCACAGGCAAATGCTTTGCTACACAAACCACTTGCTCAAGCTCTTGATTTGATCACGAAGCCCTCCAAAAGCTCAAGACTTGGTTGACTAACCTTCCTACAATCCTTCGTGGAATGTAGACCCTCGTTTTTCAAAGATTTTCCTCTTCAACTGATTGAAGTTATCTTTCCTTCACATGAGTGTTGGATTGATGTTCTTCGTAGTGTAGGCTTGAGGATTGAGAATATTTCGATTTTCTAATAATTGCTTGAACGCTTTTTGGTTCGTGCCCTTGTTCTCCTTCTCAAAGTCATTTCTCGCCTTTTATAGTGATCTTTCAAAAATTTGCCCGTACAAGAGATAGCTTTTTTTTTTGAAAGTCACTTGCAATGCTGGTTTGTCTTGTTGCAAATTCTTGAATTGCCATTTCCTCGTATGAATTGTTTTTCACCTTTCGTAGTTCCGACACCTGTGTAGTGCTTCCCATCGTTCATTCCTTTTGCACACTTCTCGGGACCGAGCACTCCGGAGAAAGGTGGTATGGAGATATTACTTGTTTAAGTAATTTCGATTTCTCGCAACGGATCGCTTTTCAGCTTATCTTGACTTGACCGCATTTCTTTGCTTTCCCAGGTGACTTAGAGTCACCTTCCAATCATCGATGACTTTCCGCCACTAACTTGAGACTTGGCTTTTCAGTCGACTGACCGATACTCCACTCACCGCATCTCACCGCTTCTTCAAGAGAGTTCCCGTTCTACTTTTTTGCCATACTCACTTGCCTCGCAATGAGTCTTCCTTCTAGTCTCCAAATCTTTCGCATGTTAGGGCGTAGCCGACTTAACTCACTTTGGCCACTCTTATTTATTACAATGCATTTTACAACAAAAAATGGGGTGCCAACTTCCTATTCTAAGTTTTATATGGCATTCATCAAAATCTTAATAATAAATTTCCTAACAATTTCCCCTTTTTGATGATGCCAAAACTTAAACCATTCAAAAATGCAAATAGCAATGATACATACAGATAGTGTATTCACATAGAATGTATGCGAGAATCAATCTTTTATTGATTATAACATTCTTGTTCTTTTACACAATCATATACAAGCGTGTATCGAGCAAACATTTGTCTTGCCACGTAAAATAAAGAATTTATAGCTTTTATTGCGTAAAGACTTACATAGTATGTATTTACATCATAAAATACATGAAGGGGTGGACAACAACACTTCATCTCCTTCGGCCTCCTTCTTTTTCATCTTGTTCAAGATCTTCTCGCTTCTTCTTCTTTTTTCTCATCGTCACCGCTTTTTCTTTTCATATGCCTTCCTGCGCTTCATCTCTTCTTAATCTTTCTCTTGTCCTTTCCTCCCATAGCCGAGTTTGTCTCTTGTTTTCTTCTTCTATTCTTTTCGCATACTCAAAGATTACTTTTAGCCACTTGCAAGTTTGCTATTTGTCAAGACCACCAAAGAGATCCCTCCTTTCTCCCTGGATCTACGATTCAATGTTTTCGGGGCAGGGCCTAGTCCAAACCCTTTCCTCCACCACCGCTTCTTCCTCTACCTCTCCGGGCATGTATTGTACCTGGGTCTTCTTTTCCAAATTGAAAGTGACTGGGCCGAGTGACCAAAGCAGAGTGATCACGGGTAGTCTCGCCGATGTCGCCTTCTTCACATAACGTGAGACCCTTTTCCCAAGACAAGTCCCAAGCTTGAGCCATAGACATATTTGCAAAGTATCCTTCGTGATGCGAGCGTTTTAAATTCATCAACCGACGCGGCTCGTCCCGACATCCGAGATGGCATAAGTGCTCCGCTTGCCGGAATGCCTCCATGTTGTTTCAAGATGTTCATAACCCGGCATCCATTCTTCCTTCCACTTCTCCATCCCCGCTTCAATTGTCTTTTCTTTTTCACCATAGATATAGCAGAGTGTTGGAGTGGCAGAGTCACGTGAGTTTGCTACCGATAATGTCACCAGTGATAAGACCTTGTTGGGGAGTTTGTGCAATCATCAAGGTCACATCTTTCGATCCTTCCTCAACGATTTTCCTTTCTTTTGTTTCAAAGACTTCCTCACCATTTTTCCTTCGCAGAATCGTGATCCTCTTTTTCTAGCCTTCCGGATTCTTCTCGGCTTTTGGCGTATTCATCTTCCCCTTTTTGCATCATCAAAGGAGAGAGGGACACTGAAACAAATCGCAAGGTGAAGTCGAGTCACCGATAGTCGAAGTTCTGCCTCGAGTCCGCCGTGAGTATGCAACAAAATTCGGACGAGTAGCGTTGAACTCGCGAATTAGCTTCATCTCAGCATGAGAAGGTCAATTTTCTATTCATGGTTTCTTCCAAACGCCGAGATCACTCTTATTTTACTCACGCAGCAGCCTTTATCTCAAGCAAGGTGAGCTTCACGCATGTGCTCAATGTGTTCTCTCAACTTCGCTTTTGCATCAAGATTCTCGCCTCCATACCAAGCAGCCTTGTTGAACAATGTCATGAAGATCTAACTTGTTCCACACGCATTGTTTGTCATTGCTACCATTCCCGATCCCCGATCAAGTATGCTTCTTAAGTCGCTAGTGAAGATTGGCATCTCTCATTGTCCAAAGCATGTCCATAGAGGCCTCGATGCCTTCCATCCGCTCAATCTCAAAGAAATAATGCCTTGAACACCTCGCGAACTTCAAATGATTCTTCCGCTAAACGCTAATGGCCATACAACGCCAAAGTCATAATCAATCGAACAATGGTACCGATGGAATAACAGAGTTGGTCCGTGGAAGCGCGCAAGCCGTTTCGTTTCTTCCGACTCTTCGCGAGGCTCGGGTACCTGTAGAGAGAAAGGAAAAGATTCTATAAAGGAATCATCACGGCCAACCGTATTTGTTCAATGATGAGGTGCGAAGTTCCTTTTGAGTCGAACCCGCCGCACTGGGAGCTCGCGCAGCTGACTCGTCTCGCCTAGGGTCTTTGTGAAGCTGACCTTAGCCTGCCGAGCCTCACTGCTTTCAATAGCTTTTCGTTGGTCTCAACTCAGTTTCTCCAATTGAGTAGACCGTCCCTACCTTATCGTGTCATTGACGACGATGATGAGATTTCCATTGGTGGCTCATCATCAAAATTAAAGGTTTGACGAGTAAATTTGAATCGATTGCTCGCGCTTGGAACATCCGCACCGAAGCTTTTTGAGTCATTACGGAATGACTCAACTTCTTTCGCCGCTCCTCAACCCGTAGGTTACATCGATTATCCTGGGAATCATGAAGTCACGCGCTTTATCTCCTTTTTTTCGACGGGTCAATGATAGCAGAGGATGTTCTCTACTAGCCTTCTTTACCCCGGAAGTCTCAACCTCCCGTGGCCTTCATTACCTCCCCGCAGCCTCGACGCAGAGGCCTTGACCTCCCTTTCGACAGTGGTCACTGCCTTAGTGGTCTTCTGTGGTGGCGGCATCCATCGAGTCTCAACCCCATGGATTGCACTTTCATCGCCTGCAGTGTTAACTCCTGTGGTTGTTCCTTCATGTGCCTCGACTACATCAAATAGTCATTATTAGCCTTTCGAGTAGCGCTGGCACTCACCAAATGGCCTCAATCGCCTGAGCTTCGTTGATGACAACTTGCATTGCTCGCTTAGTTCATTTTCTCCACTTCGCCTCCCGGATTCGCTTGTTGAGTCATCGCAGATTCTCCGACTTTGCCGCCAAGCAGCCGAGGAGTTTCCACCGGGCGCACTCACCGAGTGACTTGGAATGGGGTCACTGCCTCCAAACTCCCTACTGCTTTATTGAGTGTTCAACATAAAGGTGGTAAAACACCTTCAATAGGGGGTCGCTCGACTGGGGTCCCCACTATCCCAGCTTTCATCGCCAATTCCCTTAATTCCTTCTTCTTCCGAGTGAGTCAGAAGTGGTGGCAAAGAAATGAACAACAAATGTGATTTGTCAACCACTCCAATTGGATCAATTTCAGTCATGTGTTCGAGGACTCTCCTCGTCCCTCCATCATGCTCTTCTCATGAAGAATTCTCGATTCATACATTGCTTGCCGCATTTGCAACTCTTCTCGTGGCAAAGAACAGAGTCCTGATCCTCATCACCGCCGATAAGACATCAAGCGAGAGGATGTGTGTGTTCTCAGGGCGCCGAGATAGGGCGATGTCAGGCCTTCTCACGTGCCTCGCCTTCCTCTCGTTTTTCCTTCTCTTGTCCTTGAAGATCTCGCAGGATATCTCGGCAGCTTGTCTTCATCCAAAGGCCGATCACAGCCGTTAGCTGGCCAAGTTTAACAATTCCTCTTCTTCTTCTATAAACCCTCGCCTTTGGAATTGTTCCTCGATTTACTCAATTTCCATTTCCTCCACTCACGCAGACGATTTTGATGTCCGGGTAAGGGAGATAGGATCATCACATCACCACGCCCTATCGCCTTCTTTCAGGTCTCACCGCGGACTACAACTATTTCTTCAGGTCAGCTTCGTTGATCGCTTCAGGATTTAGTCGCTTCATCAATTACATCTCTGGACTTGATCGCCAAAGCTACTGTATTTGTTCCAAACTTGAGGGGCCGACTCACTGTTTTTCAAGCTCGAGCGCTTGATGATTCTTCTTCTTCGCTTCTAGTTTGTACCGCAGGGATTTCTCGGGTTCGTAGACGCTTCCGAGTCTGGGCGGCGGGGCCGGTGATATGTTTTTCTTCTCGAGGAGCGGCCTTCGCTTATCGCCTCTCCTTGACGATCGAGAAGGTATTTGAGAGTCCTTCTCGACCGCCGTACCGGGCAGAGACACTACCGCAGGGGCAGTGTGACTCGCTGGGCAGGGGCGAGCAGTGTTTGATTTCTTTGCCGCAGAGCAAAAGCTTCTTTCTTAGTAGTCATAGGGGCAACTTTCTTTTCTTCTTTGGTGGAGAGGAAACAATCAGATCTTCGTGGTCACCGATTCCCCTCACTGTGGCCTCCTCTTGGCGTAGTTTCTTCAGGCGCTGCAGGGTTTGATCTCGAACATCTCTTGTTAACACGGAACGCCTTTCCATGCTCTAAGAGGGACTCCTTTCACCTCCATCACCGCCAATCACTGTGCCATATCCTAGGATCCTCCAAATGTGCCATCTTCCTCAAGGATTTGTTCCCTACATTCTCGCATACCAGAGACAAACTCACCAGCTATTTTCCTTTCTTCAATGATCGCAAATTACGATCAATCAACTTTGCTGACAATAATCAAAGCCGCCAAATTTGATGTCAATACATTTGGCAACTATGTCCAACAAACCTTGTGATAATCCTCCTTCAAGAAGATCTTGTTTGCATTGTGGTAAACTATTTTATCAAAGATAGTCCGGGCTTGGCTATTTCCTTCCAAGCAAAGAGCCAGTGTTACATCGCCTTCACACTTCTCGATGCCCTTCCGCTGGTAGTGAGCAGTTGTTCACCAAATCCTTAGCGAGATGGTGAGCCGCTTCCATGAACAGATGACTTTATCCCTTCATCGTGAATCTCAAAGATTCACGAGAATTGTGCGACCTCCTCCACATAGGTCATCGAATATTCCATCGTCGTAAACGATTTCCTACCGACGTTTCCAATTTCTCAAAGAATTTTCTTCACTAGGTGTCATCGACTCCCTGCTTCATCATGCCGGCCGAAATCCACAGAGACCCGTGATTTGCTTTCCTAACTTGATAAAATCATAGGTTGTGCCATTTTTCAGATTTTATCAAAGAAAACTTAGAGATTGATTTGAAGATAGATGGGTTTTGAGAGAATTTTTGCCTTTGCTTCGAGAGAGAAATGAACAGCTTTTGGTAGTGTGTGAGAGAAACGGACGAAATGGTTTAAGTATGGTTTATGAAAGGACGTGGGCGAGTGGTTTTTGGAAATGTGATCAAATCAACGGCTTAGATTTTGCACGCCTATTTAGCATTTAATGTCTCGTATTTAATGCGCGGTAAAGATTTATATCCAATCATAAGCTTGTGTGCCTTTATGTCTCAGACACATCATCATTATGCTAACGCTATTCTTAAAAACATTCCAAATAGTAAAACGATCGCGCTTTTTGTCACTTTGCTCATGTGACTCACCTTATCCCTTAGCCGATTTAACTTTTCTTCTCACAGCTTAGCTACTAACTAACAAACTTGGTATAGTCAGTTTTCCAATACAACTCGATTTACTTAGCCGATTTGTGAGTTGAGCTCTTTTTCCCTTTTGTGTTCCATTTCTTTTCGATTCTTCCGGAGTTAACCAACTCAATTAACCCTAACTCATGTTTCGAGTTCTTCAAATCTTGACTCACATAATGGTTTTGTGAAGATGTCACCAATTGTTTATCACTTGAGATATATTCCAAGATGATGTCCTTCTTTCAACATGATCTCTTATGAAGTGATATCTCGACATCGATATGCTTTTGTTCTTGAGTGCAACAGATTTTGAGTGATTGCACTGCACTTGTTATCACACATGATTGGAATTTCTTTTTCCTCAACTTCATAGTCTCTCAAACACCGCCTCATCCATAGACTTGGTACAACACGCCTGCAGCCTATGTATTCCCGTCACCGTAGAGGTGGCTATTGAATTTTGCTTGCTAAACCAGAAATCACTGCTTCCTAAAGATTTGACATGTGCCTCGAGGTGCTTTTTTTTCTCATAACTCGTCCAAAGATAGTCGAGTCCGAATAGCCAATTAGCTTGAATCCACCTTCCTTGATACCATAAGCCAACTTCTTGCTTCCTTTCAAGTATCTCAATATTCTTTAGCCGCTGCCATATATGGTTTCTTTTGGAGCATTTGAAATTTGCACATACACCTACAAAAGAAAGGTGATGTCCGCCTGGCTTGTTGTAAGATAGAGCAATGATCCAATAAGTGCTCAGATCTTGTTTGATCTACAGTTTCGCCATCCGATCCATGTCCATTTTTGATCGATGTATTCATTGGTATTTTCACTGAAGACTTCTCCTCCATACCAAATTTCTTCATTAAGTCTCTCGTGTATTTTGTTTGACTTATGAAGGTTCCATCCTTTAGTTGTTTCACTTGGAGTCCAAGGAAGAATGTCGCTCTCCCATCATGCTCATTTCAAATTTACTTTGCATGAGGTTTGAAAATTTTTCACATAGCTCTTTGTTTGTGGATCCAAAATGATGTCATCCACATATATTTGAACAAGTAAGATACTCTTTTTGTCTTGAATTCTAAAAGTGTTCTATCTACTTTTCCTTTGTGAATCCATTTTCGCTAGAATTGTGACAAGGTATCATACCATGCTCTGGGTGCCCGCTTTCAATCCATACAAAGCTTTCGAGTTTGTATACCTTATCTCCAAGAGTCTTTCTCGCTCAAATCCTCGAGGTTGTTCAACATACACTTCTTCTTCCAATAAACCATTTAGAAATGCACTTTTACATCCATCCGATATACAAAGAAATTCTTGTGAGTCGATAGGCAAGAAACATCCTTATAGCTTCCACTTGCTACAGAGCAAATGTTTCATCAAAATCTATTCCTTCTTCTTGGCAATATCCTTTGGCTACTAGTCTTGCTTTGTTTCTTACCACGTAACCTTCCTCGCTCATCTTATTTCAACACCCATTTGGTGCCAATAACATTTTGATGTGTGGGTCTTTGAACTAATTCCCATACTTTATTTCTTTCAAACCGATTCAGCTTCTTTCTTGCATAGCTTGAATCCAATGTGTGTCAGCTCCAATGCTTGTAACACATCTTTGGGCTCTATTTATAGATAAAGCATGTGAACATAGCTTCTTGTTGAGTTCTCGATCTTGTTTTTGACACCTTCTCTTATATCTCCAATGACAAGTTCTCGTGGATGGTCTCTCACCATCTTACATCAAAGTTGGAGTAAGTTAGCCGGATTCGCTGCCTTGGCACTGTTGCTATGGTCACTTCGAATCACTTAGCTGCAAATTTTCCACTGCTTTTGAGATTCAACTATCTCATCTTCTTTTCTCGAATTTATAATTCCAAATTTTCTTTTTGATAGGGACTCTTCAGATGGTTGATGATTCAACTTATCACCGACTCTTCAATGTCTTCTCCATTTACATTCGCTCATCGAATACCACATGAATGGATTCTTCTCGCAACCATAGTCCTTTGTTGAGTATCAGAAGCTTTGCTTTTCACCAGTATCCTAAGAAGATACCTTCATCAAATTTTAGCATCGAAAGCCTTTAGATTGTCTTTGCCATTGTTGTGATTTAAGCATTTACATCCAAATATTCTCAAATATGCAACATTTGGTTTTCTTCCACCAAATCTCATAGGAGTCTTTGTCACCGCCTGCTTATCATACATCTGCTTGAGTGTAGCAAGTCGCGTTGATCGCTTCACCAAAATCTTTTGGTAACCCCCGCTTCAAACCTAACATGGTCCTTGCCGCTTTTTTGAGAGTTCTATTCCTTCTTTCTCGCAACTCCATTCTCACAGGAGTCCTTTGCCGATAGTTCATGACTAATACCATTTTCAATACAATATCGAGTTATTATTCCACATTGAAAACTCAGCCTTCCTATCCGATCTTATTTTGATAATGGTTTGGCTTCTCGCTTTGAATCCTCTTCATCACCGGGGTAGTTTCAGAGAGTTTCTTTCTTCTTACACATGAATATTGTCCATGTATATCTTGAGTAATCATCTACTACCACCAAGGTGTATTTCTTTCCACTTATGTCATTGGTTCCACCGGGCCAAATAGATCCATATGTAGCAAAGATGCAATATTCTTGTTGAAGATGGACATGTCTTTTCTTTTGAATGAAGATTTGATTTGTTTTCCTTCGACATGCATCACATATACTCTCCTTCTTGATAATCGAGTCCTGGAAGTCCTTCCACAAGATTACTTCTTGCAAGCTTGTTAATCGCTTTGAAATTTAGGTGACTCACTTTTTTGTGCCACAACCAACTTGATTCAAATTGCGTGTTTTTTGCTAATAGACAAAAAGTTGTGTGTAGCTGACCAATCTACTACATACATGTTCTTTTGTCTCGCATCCTTGCAACACAACTTCATTCGATTCCAAGATCTCGATTTGGCATACATCCATGTTGAATCCAACATTATAGCCCTTGTCACAGAGTCGATCGATGCTCGCAAGTTGAAGTTGAGTCCTTCAACATATGCAACATCCGTGATTTCTAATCCATTCCTCACGGATCCAATGCCTCTTATTTCACCAGGAGCTTCATTTCTCCAAATATGACTTTTTGCCCTTTAACTTCCTTGAATTTTGACAGATTTTTCTTATTTCCCATATGTCCGGGAATGTCTCACTATCCATGTACCAGGCCTCGCACTCCGCTGCTCAACCCGCAATCAAGAAATTAGTTTTTAGGTACCCATACTTGTCCTGGTCCCCGAGGGGTTAGAATTGTAAGATGATCCAACCAACTTATAGCCAAATGATTTGACTCCTAAGGGGTTGCCATCTATCGCGCTCATAGTCATAATTAATCTTGCAAATTGCTTGGGGATTTTAGTGTTCATACAAATTTCTTTTGTCTCAGTATGCCTATATATGCTTTTAGCAATCGCTTTCTTTGGGTAATTGTGGTGTCTCGAGCATAGTGCCTAGGTGCATATGTGTGTGCCGATGAAAGCTCTTATACTTTTGAATGGCCTTTGCTGAGTTCTGTGCCTCGCCATTCGGGGCTTATATTCCATGTTTCACGCCGATAGTTCACATTATTCCAATCACCTTGGCTTGGATATTTTCTACCATTTCCATCATATGTATTTCTTTTATAGATTTTCCAGTTTTTCGTAGCTCGCTTCTTCTTTACAGAGTATTTTCTCGCTTTGAGTTTGCACGAGAACTCGGGCCGAATCTCTTTCTCACCGCCCTTTCAAATTCACTCAACCGGCTCGTTTTCCTTTTCCTTTATAACCAAGCGCCAGCTTTGTTGTAATTGTGCTTGAGGAATGTGTGTGCAACATTTGGAGTTTTGATTTTTTAGACTCTTCATGGCTTGAAGATCCTTTTTCCAAAATTACTTTTTGAGGTTTCGACATAGCACAGAAATTAAATCCTAAGCCCTGCCTTGTCTCCACATTCTCTTTGACTCATAATAAGATCATCCAATGATTTAGACGCCTTGAATGAGGCAATCACATTTTTGAGGTCATTCTCCTCTTCTCATAGCCATTTCTCGCTTATTAACTTAGCATTTTCACTTTTAAACTTTCATTCTAATCGCCTATTCACTTCAGAAATGTACTCATTTCCTTAATCGCCTTGAGTTTCGCTCTGAGTAGGTTGTTTTCCTCATTTAATAAAGGTGTGTGAGGATTTAATGTTTCAAAATCTTTCATCATTTTGCCTAATGAATCATAAAGATGACGGAAGGTGATGAAGTGCGGTGTCATACTACTATCACTGAGCCTGGAATGATGAGTTAGAGTGTACCTCATCTTCGGGTCGCCGATCTTGTTCTCGCCATCAAGTTGCATCAGGGCTTCTTCTTCGTAGTCACTTGAATAGTCACCACGCTTTCCTCGAATCGGGCCTATGTCTTTTGGATTCTCGTGGGCTTCAACAGCTTCTTACCGTACTCAACATTGTCTTTTCTTTTTCTCTTCTTTTCTCTCAAGACCTTTCTTTCTTTTCTTCATTCCCGTATTTGTTGACTACAGGATATGGGCAAATAATGGCATAATGACCGGGTTGTCTTCAGCTCCAAGATAGATATTCAACCTTGATCGCCTTCTTTCCATTCTCGATTGTCGCCTTTTGATATTCAAATTTTTGATGATCTCGTGCTTCGTCAGCCTATCTTCCCTTGACGGGATGAGCCGAGCGTGTCTTCCTGAAAGATTCGCTCTTTCCTCTCAGAGTTCTTATCAAGAACTTGTCAACCTTTAACCATCGTGGTTATTTCTTCCGATCACCCACTTTTGACCTCAGCTTTCTTCCCATCTTTAACACCATTAGAGTACTGCTTGGGTACAAATTGCCTTCCCTCGTCTTTTCTTCCTCACCAAACTCGTAGCCGAGGTCCGAGAATAATTCACGGTCGACGCCTTTGATAGGTCCATGGAATGTCTCGCTGCCATGACCTTCATTTCCCATTCACCGAAGACTTTTAGATCTTCATACATACTTCGTGTATATTCATTTCCCAAGTGCAGATAGCATCGGGTGATTTCGCGAATCAGATCCACTTGATCCAGGTTTTCTCCCGAGATCATTTTTAAGTTCTCAAATTTATGTACAAATCACCGATAATTTGTTTCTTTCTTTTGAGTCATTCAGCCTTCTACAAATCAATGTTAGCTTGTCCTGCATTTCTTTTAGCCGCTTGCATGATTTCACTCTTATTGAATACGGCTTGGCTCATGAGCAATGACGTAAACTGAACGAAGTACATC